>JANIJG010005115.1:30795-89127 GCA_024611175.1 Megaceryle torquata | reverse complement strand
ATTATATACAGATTTTAAGAGGAAAAAAAAAAAGCCTACATATTGAGAGGAAGGATTGACCTCCAACACTGGCTGAAATGGTGGTCTCGGTGGTAGCGTGGTGTGTGCGTGTGTGGGAGGGCTGTGCTCTCCCAGCACTGAGGTGCATCTAGGGGTGTGCTCCCCTGGACATGTGCACCACTCTTCTGTAATATTCCTGTCTGTCTGTCTGTTTTGTTTTTGTTGTTTCAAAGGGAAGCATCAGAGTGAGTGCCCCTCCCTCCTCCCTGCGCATGAAGGTCTCTGACTGTATTTATCTATACACACAAAGGGGACACTGTCAACTTTCTTACCTTGCTGGCTTCAGGGCAGAGAGGTTTTAGCAATCGCTGTCAGTCCCATACAAAATGGTTCTGGAATTGGAGAGGAGGCCTTCAAAAGAATCACTGTAGGTCTGTAGACAGCAGATCTCACTGGCAATCACCTTCTATACTTCTCGAAGGAGAAGTGCAATCTGCTGTTGTGCCAGGCAGCCTGGTTCCGAGAGCAAAGCACAGAATGTAAATGGGCTGAAATGCTTTCTCCAGATGCTCATTTACCGCCTGCTACTACTGATGTGCATTAATAGCCACGGAGATGGCGGGGAGAGGAGTATCTGCCTACAAGGTGTGTGGGTGGAGGAGAGCCACGCCGCAGAAAGCACCCTTCCATTCCCCTTGACAGTGTCCCCTTTACCTTTTCTGTAGTTCTCTGCTTTCTGTGTGCTTGGGCCCCTGCCATTAAGCCATCCCTGTGCTGAAGACCTAGATCAGTGCTGAAAGGGCGACTACCTGTGTGACTTCCCACAAACAGGGGGGAGTATCCCAACTTAAACAGAAGACCAAAATTAGTACTTCTTTGCAACCATTCCTGCTATGCTGCTCAGCACATTTCCCTCCTGCCCCTGCTCTCTGAGACCATTTTGCTTGTACCACCTGGCCCTTACCTTACGAATGCTGCCGGAAAACATTAGGGAGAAAATAATTTTCCTTTCCTTCACGGGGGTATTTACCCGACTGCATCTATTTAGCAACAAGGCCTCTGAAAGTCCAGAGGAGGTTAGGAAGGTTTGCAGGGACCAAAAAGGAAAAGGGAAAAAAGGGACCATCAGTGGGAAGCAGGATAGATCTGGAGGGGTGTCCACAGTGTAAGGCATGTGACTGGTCTCTCTCATGAGCTGGACAGTGAATCATTTTGCTCTGTAATCAAGTCAGGTGGTAGAGCTGCAGTAAAAAGACAATAGACACTTCTCTTTGTTCTGGAGGCTCATTCCAGATTCCCATTAGCAGCCAAATGAGGAATAGGGGCAGCGAAGCTGCACTGTACTGAAAACCACTGCAACTGCCTGGGATGCAGGGTGCTCGGTTGAATGTTTAACAAACGCTTTCTCATCTTACCCAAGCCCGGGAGATTAGGTGATACCTTGTTCAACAGCAGGATTTTTCCACCTTCTGAATGGCCAAGAGGGAATCAGCTGCCTATTTCCCATACGCAGAGGGTGCAGTTGTAGCTTGTCCACGGTCTCTAGCTCCATTGGGTGCTGAAAGAGCAGGGGACAGAAGGGCGAGTAGCTTTGTCTTCCTGTCCCTGTACTAGAAACTCTCATCCGCACAGCTGGGTGACAAAGTGGAGCTAAGGAAAACCCTCACAAGCTCCTGCTCACGCATTCCAGTTAGGGAATGGTAATGTATGGAGAAGTAACATCCTGATTTCTCCCAACCTGTCTACAGTGCCCAAGTCCCAATAACCACAACACATCCTGCAGAAGACGACTAGCGTCTGAAGGAGTGCGGAGCATGGGTTAGCTGGAAGATATTTAAGAGTGTGAAAACAAGGTACATTTGGGAAAAACGTGCCTCAGCAACTAGAGACTAAGGTGTATTTATGACTACTTATTTAATGTTGCTGACTACTGGACTGCTCCCTGACATTTTTCCAGGGAGGCTACTGAAATGACTGCTGTACAATGAAACTGAGGTGCTAGTGCCTGGGAAGGGCATTCTGTGGCTCATCTCAGGACAGGAGGACCCCGATTCTCCACTGTGACTTGCCACACTTCCAGGAGTCCTCTGTCCCTGTTAGTCACTCACTCCCACAATTATTAAGCACAGAAAAAAAACCTCCTAGTGCCCACCTTCCTCTTTGCTAAAATTGAATTTCAAGCACCAAGAAAGAAGATGGAGAGCAAGTCCTACACTTGCCACCCTTGCCCATGGCAGAAAAAAGCCACATCTTGAGACACAAACCTGGAAGGGGGGGGTGTGTGTGTGTGTCTGCCACCTGGCCAGGAGGTTTGTACATAGATAAACATAACCCACTGGGAGGCAGAGAAACCCATCTGTCCTGTCCAAGAAGGTCAAAAATAAATGCTAGTGATCAGACTTGCTTTCTTACCAATCTCACATTCTCTTGCTAGTTATAGAGGCAAAAAATCCATTTGCTCACCCGTGCATTCATCCTCCTTCCTCCGCAGCATTCTTCCAGAGCCCTGTCACATTAGGTTGGGATGTTGCTGCTGACACGGCTTCCTCAGGCTTGGCCCAAAAGACAACACTGCACAAGCGCTGTTAGATTGAGGCAAGGCCACGCCGAGGCAGCTACAGCAATCCCAAGCTGTTCTGGCTACCTGTTCTGCCTGCACATTAAACTGGCCTTCACAGGTTTGACACAGATCCTGACACAGCTACATTAAATCCTTGAAGCATAAGGGTGGTGGTCACCAAACAGAAACTTGTACATGCAGCACCCTTCAGACCAAGGAAGGTTTCTCTTTGAGGCCTTCTGTTTCTTTTTCTCTGATTCCTAGTTACTGACTTGCTTTTTGCTGCTTGGCAGCAAGTCTGGCTTGGTCTTGGGTAGGATTCACAATCTTTAATTGACTCTTAGTTTATCACAGTAGTAATAAAAGAGAAAAAAGGAAGACTTTTTAAGGCAGAACCCACAATGGCACTAAGGTAAGGGCTTAAACAAAACCTCGGTGTGTTTTCAGCTAGATGCCTGCCTTCCTCTAGAGAGCTACAGCAGGCATCACCTGCTACTGCAGTTGAGTCCAGACTGACAGCTTAATTCCTTTTGCAGCCACAGACAATTTTGGATGCAGTTTATGATTACATTTCCTGGAGAAATGAGTAACGCTTTCTAGGAGCAAGGCTGAGCAACCTGACTGACATTCCAGGAGGTGGTACTGCTGCCTTCCCTAAGCACTCACGGCCAAGTCACAGCTTGGCTTCCACTGTCAGGGTTTCACTTCTTTACTTGCTTACCTGTGCCAGAAATCCCACATCAACGGTAGTTCTCCTTATAGCACCTCGCAGAGGCATTTCCCTGCCCGGTCCTCCCGCTGACTCTCCTGCTGCTGCTCCTCTGCCAGGTGAGCGCAGATGGCTTTTCATTTGCAGAATCTGAACAACTGAAAAAGAGAGAGGTTGTTTTTAGAGCATTTCTCTAGCCAAGTGTGTAAATTAATGCCAACAGCTAGTAGTCTAATTCTTGCCAAGTACGATGGTACCTACTGTGAGGAGGGAGGGAGAAGGGACAGAAGGCTCTGATGTGCCAGTTAAGTGTATCTGACCTGTTTCTGGGGGAGAGCATATTCAGAAATCTGAGTTTGCTACAAGGTACCTAGTGCAGCATCAGTATGTAAAGTCCACGAGGGACCAGAAGACACAGGTTATTCCAGATGTTACGGGTGGTGAGATCAGAAGCATGTACGCAAGACAGGGGCATTGCTGGGACTACACATTCCACTTAAGGTACCTGCAGGAGTAGGAATAAGTTAGCTATAGATTAACTGGATAACCATGCTTTTTGGGTGCTTAACAATAACTGACAATCCAAGCTGTACTTCAGTCAGAAGACTTCCAATACTAATTGATATTAACCAGTACTAACTTCTGCATAAATCCTTTCTGGCTCCCTTAAGTTCTTTAGGAGTGAAGAGTCACACAACTTTGATCTTCCCAAGATCCTTCAGTTCCGCTGCTGCCACAGAGCGTGCATTTACACATGGTTTACGGTACAGCAGCAGCCTGCCATCAGATCCCTGCTTTAGAGCTGATAAAGGGAAACCTCAGAGATAAGCAACATGCCCTTATTATGAACAGAACCCTGTAATGAAAAAGGCAAGATCTGAAAGCACTATGCTTTGCTGCATTTAAAGCCCCAGCACAAAACTGATGCCTGCAGTGCTGCAGCCTCCTCAGAAAGCCTCCTGTGCTTTCTCTGTGTTATCAGAGCCCATCCCTTTCAGCTGACCTGGGTGTAGATGGGCGCAGTTTTAAGACTACTTTTCTCCACAGCACTGAAGCATGTAGCCTACATAGGTGCTTTTTCTTACCTTTATACAAGAAGGTAGAAATTTGTTTTCCAGATAGTGGCTGAGACATGTCTCCTCTGGATACTTGAAATGAAATCTTTTGGATATGCTCTGCAGTCGTTTCTGTGCAGGTACAAAGGTGATGGGAGGGTACCTGTGATACACCAAGGCTGACAGAAGGACACATGTGCAAACCTCATGCTTTGGTTTTCTGCTTGTCAGCAGCGCTAACCAGGAGGACGTGCACCCGTACGGGTTTTGGTGAATCCACCACTTCTGTGTCGCGTGGCCTTAATCCCTCTCCTTTTCCTGGTAGCTCTGCCTTATCGGACCTGAATTTCTATCGTCCTTCAGTGATCCAAATGTACCTAAATAGAGGAAGCTGACAAGAGAGGGCAGCCTGCAGCTTCCACACCTTCCAGCACTAGGATAGAGCAATGGAGGTAGTCTCTGATGCTAAAACCACCAACACTGCTTATGTGGAATGAGCTGCAAAATAGAGGTTAGTGGCAGATGTTTTGGGGGCCAGTCAGATGGTTCTTTCCCTGATAGTAGGAGAACATTTCAGCCTCCTTCTCATTTTCACTTACATGAGCACTGCACAGAGTGAGCGTGTGAGTTATTTGACAGACCAACCTGTGAGGTCTAGTGCCCATGTGTACGTGGTCTCTACCCTAGTGCAGGGATCTAGGAGGAGGCTCTGTCCACGGTGTCACTCAGTCCTAGCGTGTGGCAAACATGTTGAGTACTCCTCTGCCATGGGAGAGTCCAAGAGACTTCTCCATAGCGCCTCATGGCATTTCCAGGATCCGTACTGAACTTGCCCTTTTAGCCAGCTATCGCTCACTCCATCAGTCAGTGTGCTTTTCCCAGTGGGCATAGAAGACCACCTCTTCCTCATTTAGAGCCAGGACTTTCTTGGGACTTTCTGGTTCCACACTATGTGGAAGAGCACACAGTCTGTAACACTTTCAAACACCATGCCTGGCTCAGGGGGGAAGTTCTGTCATGTCTGTCAAGGCAGCTGCTGCTGTCCCACACCCCTTGACAGACCAACACTTTCTGTGCTACCTGCTGAACAACAAAGACATCTTTCTGACAGAATCTCTGCCAGGCTTGCTGCCATGATACATTTCATGGCACAGTTGTGGACTCTGGCTTAGTCTTTCCAGACAGTCTCAGCACTAGTTAAATACCCAGCAGGGGCTTGCTTAAAACAGTACTCGAAACAGAAACTCTTAAACCACAGCATCTGAGGTAAGTGGCTCGCAGAACATTTATGATGGTGCATTTCCAAGATACAGCTGTGCTGACTTTCTGGCCCACCCCCCCTGCCTGGCATGCTCTGATCTCTGTGCTTAGCAGCCTCTGCAGCACGAGTCTTTGTGCCATAATACCTTGCTTCTAGACGTGCACACCGGCCAAATAATCTCCTCGTGTCTTGATTGACTGCCGATTGAGATTATTTCCCAATCTAGCCAGACAGCATGGGCTTAACTCATAGCATGGATAACGTGGTGTGCCATGCCCTCCTCTCAAACACACCTTGGCAGTGCTTGCTATGGCTTTTCCTTCTCCCCTCACACCTTCGCTGCTGGACAATCATTCCCTGTGTTATAGATGGACTGACCTGGTGCTGTCCCTGCTTGCCTTTCCTTGCCGCAGTCTGTATGCTCTTTAAGTGAATGTGGTTTAATTTTTTTTTTTTTCAGTAGGGAAAAGGACTTCCTTCTGCTGAAGGAATTATATTTGCACATGGCTCAGGGAGGTATCTCCTCTGGCCGTTTCTGTTACCTCACTCATTTAGGCCAATTCCATTGCTAACGTTAAATGGCCACCTTCCCCGACCCAAACTCCAAGAGTAGTTAGGGAGTACACCAATGTACAGCTCAGGTCCTAGAGCCCTCTGGTTTGTGTCTCGGTTTCGACCCAATCTGCCTCAGTGGCATTAGGGTGTGGGAAAGCGGCTGTTAGAAAACGGCAACTTTACCCAGCAAAGAGGCAGAGCCTGTGCCACGTGCACATCGTTCCCCACCTTTGCAAGCCCGCTCCCTTGTAATAGCACTTAACAGATAGGGAAGCACTAACCTGGCTCTTGGCCCGATGAAGTCATGGGGGCAGGAGGAGCAGCAGAACCGTTCCAGCGTTACAACCGCCCAGGACTGGCATCGTGCGGCTGTGGCACCTCTGGGATGTTCCCATCCTCACAGCAGTTCATCTCCCATCACGTGCTCCAGGGCCGGATAAAGCTGCTAAAAACCTGGAGCGTGTTCTCCCCACCCGAGGCCCTGGATCCTGCAACCCCGACTGCTGCGCGTAATTGCAAATTAACGAGGATCACCTCACTCACCCAGCAAGGAACGCGAGTGAGTCGTACAATCGCCCGTAGGCATGCGCTGCCCTTCTGGATCTCGCCACCAGAGCCCGGGAAGCAGGGGGCTGCCGGCCGAGGTTGATGCGCCTGTAGCACGAACGTGAACTCCAGGGTTGGGGAGGAACTGTGGTTTTGTTTTAGGAGTTGTCTAATTGTCAGAAACTTTGCGCTGTGCGCAAAATGCAGTAAAATGATAATGAAACTTACCTGCTAGAACCTAGGAATTGTAAAGGCTATGCAGCCAAAACTTAATGTAAAGTAGCTAGTACAATGGAGTACGGTATAAATTAAAAAAAAAATCTATCAAACCGTGTGACTCACGAATGCTTTGTTCTTTTTTATTATCCTGCCTATTCTAAAGTCTATTCTACCATTTCCCAATACAGAGGGAGTCTGTTCAGAGACCAACCAGGACCATCTCTTCCAGGCAGAGCCTGCCTTTAACACCACCCTTGAAAAATCCCTATTTTTTACTTTTTTTTTTTATTATTATTATTATGAGAAGCTTGAGCAAAATTTTCACACCATTTTCTCCTTCCTAGAACAGACAATAGTCCTATCTGTCTGCAGGAACTGGGAAAGTGAAAGATATGTCCAAAAAAAAAAAAGCATCTTAAAGATAGTGGAAGGTGCAGGGCTAGAATGGCCCTTCTTTACTGCTTGAGGTAGTTCTCAAGATATTCTGAAGTTTACTCCTTTTTTGACTTAACATTATGACATCAGAGGGTTATCGATGCTTCACAGGGACCAAGGAGCAGAGCTGAGGGGAAAGTGAGGTTACGTGACCTTACCTAAAAATCACCATGGGTGTCAGTGCTGGAAACTCTGGCGTTAAAATCCCATCTCTCCTCTGTGGTTGGGGGTTTAGCGTCAGGACTACACCTAAAAGTGCCATGAGGCAGGGCAAGTTGGCCTCGGGAAAATGAGACACGCCCCTGAATCACAGGAGGAGCTGCTTTTCCCCCTGTTGGTGATTAGGTTTTAAGGAACTGGTGCCCAGACTACAAGTGGGCTTCCTCTGGAAAATGTGCTCACGTTGCCAGACTCGGCTCTGGACTGTAGTAGTTTACTAGAGTTGACACCCACTCTAAAAAAAGGAACTTTGAACAACTGCCAGTTAGAAACCTGGCCCGACTTACAGATGGAATAATTTTTTGTGATTTCAGCAACACATAAAAAGCAGCAGAACAAAGCAGAGGAAATCCCATAGGTGGGAAGCATGCCTTGATTCACAAGCACTTTTTAACTATTTAGAAGCAGTCAGTGTAGCAAAATTTGTCAACTCTTGCAAGCAGTATAGACTCCATTGCAGCAGGGATGTAACAACATCTGCACCATGAAAAAACCAAACCCTCCCCCATTTTGGTTTAAGGTACAATTCCACCCCAGCCAACGTTTCTGCCTTTTTCCCTCCCCATAATCCTAGTTGTTGAGCTCAATTATCTACACTTGAGACCACAAAACGAATTCTACTCTGCTCAATCCACTACAATTGAAAAGGTAAGTGTGCCTGGGAAACAGTGAATTTACAGCGTGATTTCTGCGCAGTAGGGGATCGTTTGTGACGAATGTTGGCTACTCAAACCCGGGACTAGTTACCACTAGAAAGAATTGCAACCAGGAATAAACGTTTTATGTCTACTCCCCTAGGTGGTGCTACACTGTAGCGCGAGAGGGCTGATGCCACAGTGACCAAGTGTCCTCCCACGGCCCAAAGCTTCCCGGCCTTTTCCTGGGGAGGGCTGTGCATCCTGTTGGCTTTCCCTGCCCTTCTCCCCCCTCTCCGGGGTTTCCCAGAACGGGGTGAGCTGCATACCTTGTCCTACTGGCTTGCCTGGTGTTGCAGAACGTGGCTCCTAACTGTGTCATTCCGTACTTGCGCAGTACACCTGCTATGGAAGGCAAATGGAAGGAACTATCAGAATTTTGATGCTTGCTAAATGAAAGGGGTTGTGAGGGTCTGTGTTACAGGGGATTCTTCTACTCAGGTCATACTACCTCTCAAAGTAGGAGTACTTCAGGATCTATAATCTCAGTTTCCTCCTTCAGAAGCACGTGTGAGCATGGCACAGGGACTCATCCTTCCCACTACGCGTTCTCAACGGTTCTAATGCCTTACAGTCCTCATCCTCCTCTGCCTGTGCACAGGCAGCCCAAAGTCCAGAGCAACAACTAATACATTCTTCTTGTAAGATGGCTTGAACAGTAACGTGGTTGAACATCACCCTAAAATGACCTCATTCCCAGTCCTGCAGGTCAGAGTAACATGACATACATACCCCTTTACCTCTGCAATGGAGAACCAGCATATTAAGCAAATAAAGGTGATGGTGACAGCAGCTAAGAAATGACACTTAACATTTACAAAGCAATTAACGTGATGCTGGGACTGAAACTTGGGAAGGAGCCGTGCTGCCCACACCCCGTGCCCTTTACTCAGCATGCTTCAAAAGAAGAGTCCTTTAGCAAATGGGCCGGCAGCTCAGAATGGAGTCATGAGGCCAAAGTCAAGGCTGTACAGAGTCCAAGGCAAATGGAAGAGAATTTACACTTCCCCAAGTCTCCTCCGACGGTGCAGAGCTCCCCCTCAAACCTGGCTGGCATGACACGGTCCTTCTGTCTTCAGAACCCCTGCAAGTGAGAGAATTCTTGGACTCTTGGAGCGCGAGTCGTTTGACCGTACTGATGTAAAGATTGTGATGTAATTGGCGTAACTGATGGGACATGAACAAAATTGAAAAGATCTAGATTTGGTCTTTTACACACAGAGTCCTTTCTAGCAGATGCTTCCTTTGGAGATAGTGCCCTTACACTCCCCCTGAGCACAGCTCCCTATCTGCAGGAGACAGTGACTATTGCCAACTCCACAGGAACAGGCGAAGGAGGAGTAATTACACCATGGCCTGAAAAGCGTACGTGCGCGTTGGTTCGAACACACACCACCCAAAGGTACCGGTATTGCTTCTAAGGTCACTGGGGAAAGCTCCAGAGAAGGAACACGGCCAGACTCCAGGAGCCTCCTGTCCACCTTTTCTCCTACTCCATGCATGACAAACCCACCAGCAAGGCTGAGAGGGTGACTGACACAAGCAGCGACTGTTTCCTCCTCACCCACCTTGGTGCGGTTTGTTCCGCTGACTCCTCTCTGCTATTCCTCCACAGGCACGGCGCAGTTCTCCTTGTTTTCTGAAGGAATCGCAAGATAGTCTGTCCTGTAGTTGGAGGGAAGAGGGAATGCATAACCATGAGTGCTACAGTACAACAAACAGTTTGGGTTCATTCACCCCTACAGAGATAGTGAATGCCTCCAGGGCCCCTAAGCTTACAAATGTCACCTGTAGAAGACTGCTCATAGTCGGAAACTCTCCTTGGCATAGGCAGATGCAGACACTGAGTCTTCCCTACTGTGCAATCCTACACATACAGCCTTCCTGCCGCGTACAAAGAGCACTCTTATCCCAGCCAAGTATGCAGACAGATGGGAATGGGCCAGCATAAAAATGGGAAATCTCTGCCGTGTCAACTGCATCTGAGACAGGCCTGCCCAGAGAGCCTCTCTGTGCAGTTCAAACCAGGCCACCCTGCAACACCATGCACCATGGCCACCTTCCCTACCTGCTGTACTGGTTCTCCTAAGCACGGCAATCATTTCAGAGAAATGGGCAATAGCAAAGTTCAGTCTTGCAGTCTGACTGGGACCAAGACATGTGAAGAAGCCTCGCAGAACAGCTCACATCTGGAGAGATTTCACACTTACGCATTTTCCTGGGCAGCCTCCTCTGCTTTAGAGACTTTCCTGTAGCAATAGACCATTTCTATCAGCAGCCACAAGGTGAGGAACACCAGCAGAATATACATCATAATTTCAGAGATGACCGAGGTGAAGTCTTCTCCAGCTGTTAAGAAAATGAAATGATCTGTGAGCATTTACATGCAGCTGTCAGAGCACAGCAGCTCCACTGACGCTTTCCACTCGTCATTCTTCCCAACCCACCTTGCCAGAGATACCCAGGTGCCTCCACCACGAGGGGGCACAAGAGAAGGAGCAGGATACTTCAGCAATGATCCCACTGCATGTTTCCAGGGGAATCAAACACGCATGGGCTTGCATGTGTCCTGCATTCTCTGCAACCCACGCGCTCATATGGATCGCTCACCGTTAGCTTATCTCATCTCCACGCTGCTTCTTTCCTCTGTGCATCCTACTCGCTGATGTTACTTGACTCTTACTGAGCCACCAGTGATTTGAAAGAGCTCAAAACAAACAGATGCTTGTGGGGAAGAAAGGAAGGGAAAACACAGCAGAAAAAGATGGGCTAAAAGCTCCTGTCCCTCTCCAAAGAGAAAAGCAGAATTCCTGCCGATTTCAAACAAATCAGGATTTCAGCACCGAACGGAGCAAACCCACGAAGAACAGAGACTCAAGAGCACCGCAAAAGGAAGTAGGGATTGTGAGAGGGTGGGAGCAAGAGACTGAGATCAAAATGGAGAATGAGCTGTTCCAAAGGGAAGAGGTAGAAGGAAGGAAGCAGAGCTGCAGGTGCTCTGGCAAACGCTGTGCTGTGGGGAGAGCTGGCAGGGGAGAAGTGAGGGGTCTGAGTGGAGAAACTGCAAACCTCTGCCTGTTTCACGGGCCTGCCTGGCTGGTCCCAGCTGTCAGCACAGCCTGCCAAGCTTATTATACCTTTTCACATTCACACACAACCACTCTAAGCCTAAAAAGAGGCTGCAGCTGGCAAACAAAATGCTGGTCTTGCCTCCTTGCACTCCTTGTGCAGTGTTTGTTGCTGGCAAAGACAGACACAATTATCCGCCAGCTCAGTCTCCTCTTTCCTGCAATGCAATAAGAAACTGTATCCCTGGATGA
The DNA here is from genome assembly GCA_024611175.1 of Megaceryle torquata. Lineage (NCBI taxonomy): Eukaryota > Metazoa > Chordata > Aves > Coraciiformes > Cerylidae > Megaceryle > Megaceryle torquata. The sequence continues at coordinate 77,553 of JANIJG010005115.1, read as the reverse complement.
CAACGCCTACGGCACGTTAAGGCACAACACACTTTGCCAATCCTTCATACCCTCCTCCACCACGGTGAGGTGGATCAATCTGGAGCTTGTGAAGAGAGGACGGTGAATCTCAAACTCAAACTCCCGGGTGATGTTACAGGTGTAGATACCAGAATCGTTCAAGGTCACATTCAACACAGTGATGGATACATCCTGCATGTCTTTACTCCCATTCCACTGTAACCGACCACTGAAGCGGCTTGGAAATTCGTGGTTCGTTTTCCTGTACTCGTAGATCTGCGAGGAAACGTGAAGGGGTGTTGTGGTTAATCACGGACTCGTATCTCCGACAACACCACAGCACATGCAAGGAACAGCAGCATTCTCTACCGTGTATATTCTGTGCGACGGCTTCCTTAGTAACAGCAGCTATTCATATTCTATCATCCTTTACCTCAAAATCTCAGACTACTTTATAGAAGACAGAAAACTGCACCGTCTCCATCACAGAGGTAGGAAAAAAACAAGGCACGGAAAGGCAGAGACAAGTGGACAGTGTCACAAAAGATCAGCAGTGGAGCTAAAAACTAGGATCTCGCTGTCTTTGTGCCTGGTCTGTCAGTCACTGCACCCAAGATCATCCTGAGAAGGAACCACAGAATAAATACAGCAAAGAAAAAAGAAAGGAATTTTTGGTAAGCCTGGGGATACTCAGCTGCAATGGAAGTGCTGCAGGATAAACACAACAGTGTAAAAATGCTACCTCAGAAGAACAGAGCTTGGGTTGCTTTTGCAGACTTAATCTCTTGCAGGTTTCTGGCTGACCACAGCCCCCATCATTGAAGTGCCCGCCCCAGCTCACTTCTGTTAGCCTTTGTCAGGTTGCCACTGGCAAATGCATCGCCCAGGTCACCAGAAGTCAATTCCCATCTCATTCCTTAGTGTGGTCCCTTTAGTTCTCAGACAGTAGGAGAACATTTGTTGTCTTGCCTGGCCCTGCACAGCTTTGATGAAATGCAACCACCGATCTACCGCTTCATGCTTAGACAAAATAGCTAGAAAGAAATGTGCACACTCAGCCTTGAGCTTACTCTCCATTTAACCATTCTTTCTTGAGTTTGTTGCCCCTCAGCAGTATGGTTCCCATTATGATTCACTCTGAAAATCAATTTTACCTTTTCCTGACAGAGATCCTCCCACAGTCAGGATGCCACTGCTCTCCCTGAAGCAAAAAGAAGCAAATCGCATCCTGCAGATTCACCAGAGCCCAATTTAACCTCCAAAAAAATAGCTTTGGGATTCAGAAATGTCCTAAGAAGGCCACGGGTACCAGGTGTCACTCCACACTTCTTTTTCTTTTGCCCTTGACTTCCTTCCATACTATACTTTACATACTTGAGGAATGGAACTGGGAGCTGACATTCCTCTATGTACAGCCCCAAATGCTGGAACTCGACAACACATCCCTGCTTTTCCTGCCATGAGGTCATGCTGTGCCCAAGTGCGGAAATCAGCTAAGTGAGAGACAGACACTTTAGTTACAGCTCAGTATTGTTGCTCTGGAACCTCTAGGGGCAAATGCTGCACATTTTGTCAAGATGTGCAGCTTGGAGCTGAACTTCAAACCTGCCTCTCCTCCCTGACATGAAAGCAGTCTGTTGGGCATTTCTATAGATTCTGAATAAGAATGTGGCAGAAAGCTGCTGTTCACGAGTCTTTCCCCTTCCCTCAGACAGTCTTCCCTGGGGATCCTGCCACAGGACAAACGTATGCCCTCATGAGTGCCTTTTGGCTTCTCCCACGTGACTTCACTGGACTGTGTGTCACAGTCAGACCTATAAAAACAAGGGCTCAGCTACCAAACATACATACAGGTTCATCTTTTCCACCCTCTGGCCTGTAGAACCATTCCACCACCGTGCTGGCTGTCACCTCTTCCCTCTTCATGCAGGAGATGCAGAGTAGCTTCATGTCCTTTCCCTGGACAGCCTCTGTCTCTGATGGAACTTCAACACATACTGCAGAACAAAAACCAGCTAGGGAAAAGAAGCAGCAGAGAAGTTTAAGACAATATTAGACATCAGTTATCCACACTTAAGATTACACCATCGCCAGTGGAAGACCGTTTGATTCATTACTAGCACCCTCTGACAACAGACACATCTCAAATGTCAAATTTTACCAAGCCTACTTTACTGAGATAGAAATAATTCATAATAATTAAGAGGATGATCACTTCATGCAGAATCACCTCTCCAGCACCTGCTTTGCCACAACTTTAACTTCTCCCCTAGTAATTAATGCTGCTTTAGAGACATTTTTCATTCTCTCTGATGCATGCTGAGCATGCTCCTGCTACAGTAGCAGTTACAGTCTGAGAGAAAACCCAGAATTCAAACGTGGGGGAACAGCTCGCTCTTTGGACTAAGTTAAACGGTCTGGGTCTTTGCTCTGGCAATGTGTTTAACAGAAGCCGTGAGGATTTACCACCCTTCCTGTTTGCAGGCTTCAGAAGCAGTACTGGGAAACAAGGGGCTTGGGCTCAAGTAAATGTGGCAGCGGGAGGAGTTATTGATTTTGCAAGCATTCCTGTTCGAAACGCTTCCAACCAGATCTGTGCTAAGACTGGCAACTGTGAAATACTGATCTCTCAAACATGACAAAAATCATTGTCTGTGAAGCTACACGTTGGATAAGAAAAGCAATGCTTCAAGCACGACATCCCAGACTTAAATCCCTGCTGACAGTTGCCCCCTGGGCTAAACAGTACTGGGTTCTGTCTGTCCAAATCTGACTCTGGAGCCCAGCGTTTAGCTTGCTGAAGATGCTGACTTTGCTGGCTGCTCCCTCCTCCCCAGCCTCTGAGACACCATTAACCCATTCTCTCGAGCACTGTATTATCCCAGGAGCTATCCTGGAAATAGCCAGTTTCCAGGTCCCCCGTACTACCAGCTCCATGGGTAGCACCAGCTGTCTGTGGGGAAGTAAGGAAGCAGCCACCGGACCATGCTTTACTCTGGTTAAATTAGATACGTACACACAGATACGCACCCACACACAGAGCTCTAGCTGTATGTGCACAGCAAATGGAGCTGCGCTGGCAACACCGACCAACCTTTTCTGGCTTGCAGAAGAAAAACTATTCGCAATAAAATGATTTGAGATTACAGAGGCTGCATGGAAAACCATCACTAACAGGCACCGCTTAAGGGTTTGCACATCCTCCCTAAGGCAACTAAATGGTAAATTACATTGCAAATTTCAAAACAACAGGAAACAGTGAAGAACTCACATGCATATTAAAGCACACGCTTTGTGCCGTAAGTCTATTTAGCACTAACCTATCTTCTTGCTCATATTAACTCCATTATGCTCATATTAACTCTGCATGAATGCAATTTCCTCTCCTCTCATAAACAAAAAAGCCACTTCAAAGGCTGGTCTTCATGACAGTGTTAAGGGAACCCTGCTAGGAAACGGGGTGCTTTCAAGAAGCAACCTGCAAGCACCAGATTTGGTGGAGAACCTGTCTGAAGAGAACACAGAATGGAAGCACCTACCCCAGACCACCAACACGACCGAAGATGCACAAACCAGCCTTGGCAGTGCAGCCATTGTTCCGAGCCAGGAGCGGATCTCCACCTGGGCAGTTGCTCTTTTGAAAGACGCTGCTTCTCCTCTCCCGTCCTTACTGGGGACCCAGTGCAACAGGATGCCTCAGGCTGCCGGCTGTGCCGCGCCCACTGGTTCGGCTCTGCCGGTGAGAAGGGAGCCGAGGGTGGGCGGCAGCTGCGGGCTGCCTCGGGTCTGAAGGTGCCTCTCCGCCGTGGCACGGATCCACGCGAGGGCCGGGCTGGGTTCCCTGGGCGGGCGGCAGCACCACGGACAGGGCCGCTGCCCCGGACAGCTCCGCGGCGCCCGGGGAACCTGCCCCGCTGCGCGTCCCCCGCAGGGTGGTGCCGGCGCCGCCGGGGCGCGGAGCAGCAGGTGGCTCAGCCCGGGGCTGGGAGGCGGCGGCCGGCGGCTCTTTGTTCTGCGGCCCGGCCGGGGGCTGCGCGCATCGCTGCGCGGGGGCGCAGCTCCCTGCCGTGCGCGGCCGGCAACGTCTGTGCCGAGCCCAGCCTAGCCCGGGCGGGGGGCCACGGCCGGCGGCAGGCATGCGCGGCCGCCTCCCTCCCGCCTGCCGCCTTCCCTCCCCCGGCCCCACGCCTCCCGGCCGCGGAGAAGAAGCCCAGGGCTCGGCTGTCCCTGCTCGGCCCCTGTGGGAGCCACTGTAGGGGTCAGCACCCGGGCACCCTCCCCCCCGCCCCGTTCCCGGCCGCACAGACATGGCAGCTTGCCTGGAGAAGCTGGAGAGGGGATATCGACATCATTCATCTGGCCTCCAAAATAAAGCCGAGGGAAGAGGGGGGGCAGAGTTATCCCTGTGGGGTCACAGAAGGGCCTCTGCCCGTCTAATACCAACATTTGCACAGCTCTGAAGGTCACAGTGGAAATACTGGGAAATCCTCTCCTCATGTTCCAGTCTGATTCCCTGGAGTTCAACACCAGCAGCAGGCTGGGCTTTCTCTTCTTGGACTGTGGCCACAGTGCCCAGAAGGGCTTCTCCAACTTTGAAGGTCACAGTGGACAGAGAGAAAAATGAAGTGCTTGTTAAATGTGCTCCCTCTTTTTAAAGCGTCTGCTCAATAAACACCACAATCTATTGAATTAAACCTGCACAATCCCATCAGAGACCAACACGTGAGCAACTCGCAGTGCCAAAACTCAGAGCACAGACAGAGAGACCCACCCAAAGAGGGAAACCTGCAGCCATCACAAAGCGTCAGCTGCGGGCCCTTCAGTACAGCCGGGCATGAAGCTGCCGGTGGTGGTCACTACCACAGCCCTGTGGCCTCCCACCACTGCCTGGCTCCAGGGACTTGCTGCGAAGGGCAGACACAGGCAGTCTGGTCCCTACGCTGCTTAACTGAAGCAAGCACAGAACAAAGCCAACACTTTTCCTAGACATCATCTAATCGTGTTTGTATCAGCAAGCTGCATTTATCATCTGCCAATAACCACACGCAGAGCAACTGCCTCCACGTCACCCTTTACAGCCCACTGCGACAACACCAAGTAATTCCAGGCTAAGGGCATCCTCTCAGTTCCTCTGCTTCCTTTTAGTGACCGGACAGGCTGCTCTGCTCTGTTCCAGCCCATGTCCAGCTGTGACCCCTGAAACCTTTGCAGCCCTGAAGTATTGCAGCAGGGCTGACCAAAGGCAAGATATTCCCTACATGCTGGCTGGCTGGTTTCATGCGCTGCCCGCTCTGCTCCCCAGCTCCTTTGGGTTACTGTGCACTCCTACAAGCAAACTGTTCTCAGAGAACACCTACTTAATCTACCTCCAGGAGCCAGGTGTGGCTACGGAGACCCAACAGCTGGTGAGTCAGTGGCCTGCAGATGCCAGCAACACACTTCCCAACTCCCCCCTTAGCATCCATCCATCCATCGTGGATATCCAGATCTTAAAATATGATTTTTCTCCACAGGAAGACAAAATGGCAGCCACGATACCCAGAGACAATGGAAGGAGGTTATGTCCCCTACATTAAACCACCTGCTCTTTTCCCATTGCCCCTTGCTGTAGTCACAACTAGTCAACAAAGGGAAGGGCAGGCTAAGCCACAGGATTCGCTCCAAACTCCTCTGGGATTCAGCCCGTGTGTGGTGGACAGGTGCTGCCGGTGGGTTTTTTATAGACGCAGGAACTAGTGGACAACGTCCCCAGCGAGCTCATTTGACAACCACCTGTTTCATGAAGTACAGTGGAAATCACATCATTCTCAGGAAGCCAGATGCTCTGCCAGTAAACACAGACACGGATCAGTGGAGCTGTACCCTCTGTGCTGCTGCTGCTCTAATTACATCTATCACAGAGGATCCTGCCACGGAGGAGAGGGTCCGACAGAATCCAGAGGAAGCAGCAGCTCTACACCACCATTTGGTTGGAAGCCACCAACTGGCCTTTGAACCCTTTCTGCTCCTGCCTTAGCACAGCCCTGTATCAGGTGCTTGGTGCTCCCCCAGGCACAAACAGAAAATCTTCCTCCTCTAATCCCATGCGCTCCAGAACTCTCCTGCCAACCAATTTAAATTACAGTAACGAACATCTGAAAAGGCTGCCCCTCGGAATCACCCATGTACAGACCTCGAGCACTTCATGCTAGACTGGTGTTCTAGCGGCTATTTAAAGAAGGGAAACTGGGCCCAGAGGGGCAGAAAATCTCTGGTAAAACTGGGCTTGGATTTGAGCGGATTGCAACACAGAAAGCCATGGGTCAGGGAAGCAAATGGAGATCACGCCCTTTCCCCCAGCTCTGGAGAAGATTGTCCTTCACCTACAGCATGCTTCATGTACCACAGACAAAGCCAAAGGGTGTTTAAAGGAAATACTCATAATCAGTCCAGTTTACTACACTGCCAGAACCGGTGGGATGCTTTTTCTTGTTTTTAAGAAAAACTTCTCTGTATGTATTCAGGGATACTGTATGTTTTCAGAAGGAAATTATAAGGTACTTTCATTCTTGCTATAAGCTGGGCTTAGCTGGAAACCGCTCCAGCATCTCTGTGTGCCTGTTTTGAACAGGCAACAAACGCTGCCCAGCCCTCTTCAGGGGAACTTGCAAATAAAAGGGATGCCACATTGGAAGCCTGGTTCAATTTTCAGCCCTGGTGTGCTGTGAATGAGATGGAAAGGACATATTCTTCAAAGCCCATCCAACTCCAGAACAGACAGCTGCTCCTTCTTGCCCTGGCACAGCCCTGATGCCTCCAGGGAACAGGCAGGAGGACTGGGGTAAGTAACCCTTAGAGCGCAGGCTGCTCGGCACCACAAAGCCCTCAGCCATTTTGGCACTCCAGGGGAAGTGGTGGAGGGAATGGAATGTTGAGAGGGAGAAATCTTGAATGCTGCGAGAAGCAGCCCAACTTATCATGTGGGGGTTGCTATGGCAACCCACCCAGTTAATGCTTCACAGGGAGGAAAAAAAGAAAAAAGGCTGGCACTTTTGCATAGGCACAACACGATGAGAAGATAAAAATAATTCCGGCACCCTGCCCCCACTAATCCCTCACTCTCATGGTCCCTGGGCCAGGCTATGGGAGCAGGAACACAAACCCTGTGCATCCAGCCTCCCTGTGACAGCCATCTCGGCAGCTTCCTCTACCATCCGCAATCGCATCAGCTCGCTTCAGTGCAAATGCCCTCCTTACTGTGCAGCTGAACATCAGCAAAGCTTGCTCCTTGCACAGCCCCTCCTCACTGTCAGGAGCCAACACATACCCACCACCGGGATCAACAACCATCCCGACCTTCAGGCCACCAGAGCTGGGCAACAACCACGTAACAGAGGTGCAATCCCCAATGCACAACTGCTGGAAGAGTGAGCATAGAAAGGCAGAGAGCACCCTTTACATTTGCTCGCTGCTGCTCCCACAGAGCAGCCCCTAACCAGAATGAAACCAGTAAGGGTTTGCAGAAAAGTCATTCGGGATAACGTACACCGATTTTAAGATGTTGAATTTAACAGATGTAGGCATCCTACCCACGCTCTTTAGAAACTGTTCCACAGAAACCCCTAGCAAGGGAAGACTTCTCTAGTTCCTTTACAGGGTGCCTGGAGGGTTATAAAAGCTCATTCAGTTTTCTTTCTTTCACACTCAAGTTTTAAAATGCATTCTCTGACAACATCTAGATCCCCAGCATATACTCTATGCTCTCCAGCTATATTCTCCACACATCTTTCCAATTGCAGACCTACATTTCCAGCTGATGCACAGCTCCCAGCGCCATGGACTAGGTCCGCAGCATTCAGGTTCACCCAGCCCCAGTTATGTGCCCTTCTTCAGCCCCAACATTCAGGAAGGTAGGTCCCCATTAGTCCTTTAAGACGCAGGCACCCAGAGTGTTCAACAGGCCTCTATTTATCCTTGGCTTTAAGAAATGTTCTCCTTTCAGGACTAAGAATGAGAAGGACTGGATGTCAGAGAGTCCTGCCCTCTGTAAATGAGAACTATCTGCCCTTGCAAGTGCACTACCTGAGCTGTTTGTGAGCCTTTAACGCTCTTCATAGCAGTGCTGTCAAGAGAAACACTTCCTCAAGTGCAGACCAGTCTTACATAAGCCAAAGCCTGTGTGTGCACAGAGGACCAGCAGGGCCTGGGGACTTGGATCCCTCTGAGCAGCAGGTGCACTTTGAAGGCTGGGTTGAAAATTCTCCCGTGTCCAAGAAACGCACTGAGCTTCATTCCTGTATGTTGCTAATGATGTGTGGTCAGCAACTAAACAAACACATTTTTCCAGACCTTTAGTACAGGCCATATTTAGAGGTGTGTTATGATACACATCCTGGAAATTCTAAGCCCTGGTGTTGGTCCAGGTACTCTGGGGGTATTGTCCTCTGGGACTCGACACCAATAAAATCAAGTGGAGCATGTGCACTGAGGCAAGCCTTGGTGTGCTCCAGCTGAAGTGCTCTTTTACCAAGCCAGAGTCTAATGAGGTGGCACCTTCACAGATATGCTTTTAGGCCTCTCCTCAGCTTATTCACTTCAGCAGGGGATGAAAGTCCATTAGCGTGTCAGACTGCCACAAATATTCATTCACATTTGCTCAGTTAATTCCTGAATTCTTACTGCTCGTAAAATACACAAATGCATCAATTATTTTAGCACCACGGAACGTCTGCATTTTCCGCAGGAAAGCTTGTTCAGCAAGTGTGACTGTCTTACCTTGGCTGGGACCAAGGGCCGGCTGCTGCTTTTTTTCTTCAATGGCGAACGAGGCTGAGTCTCCTCCCAGCTTTCAGCAAACATGGGCATACACCTTCCAGTCTGTTTTCAAGTTCTGGGTTACTTCTCAATGTGGTTTGTTTTCACTGGAGTGAAATATGAAGGATTCCAAGTGTTGGGTTTTTTTTCCACTGGAGATGTTTGGTCAAATACACTTATCATGCAGAAGCAAGTCTCCCATTGTGACAGAGAAGCTTCTATGGCCCTCGGCTATGTCCTACACCTTCCATCTGTGGGTTTCCAATTTTCTCCTCCTCGTTGCACAATTTTCATTGTCTTTCATCTAAAACGACAAGCATGTATGCAATACATTAGACATCTCACAACAGACAAAAACCCCAACTTTCCCAGCTTCATTATGACAGAACTGAAAGGTCGTTTGTCTTCTGACAGTGAGGCACATCTCCCCGGTCAAACTGAAGGCTGCTGTGTAAACTAACAGAAGTTACACAGAGCTCTGAGCTGTAAAATGCCACTTTCTCCTTTCAAAGGGAATTCCTCGCTACACTTCAGCGTCTAAGCAGGCACCCTTCTCCTGGCAAGGTATTCTGGTACAGCTTGCTTACTTTTAGTAGTTGTTTTATTATCTTTAAACAAAGAAACAAGCAGAAAAAAACAGATGTACAAACAAATTTAGAGTAGTTGTAGGTTTCCATCCAAAGCCCAAGCACTGTACAGGAAAGGAAAGAATACATGAAGAAATCTGCAGGGGACATATGGAGGGACAGGGAGAGAGGGAGAGAACAGGTATGAGCACACGTGTGTGTGTGTGTACATGAGCATGTGCTGGGGGCAGGAGGCAAAATATGCCTGGCACTGTGCTGTGCGATCCTGGAAACAGTGGCACCGCTCCCGCAGACCCGGCAGATAGCGCTGTCCTCTCTGCGTCGCCGGAGGTAAAGCCACGCTCTGCCGTTCCCAGGCGTTTTTCACACAGTACAGACCTTAAAGCTAGAGAAACTATCACTGTTTCTGTGTTCTCCTCGACCCTTTAGCTGCAGCCCCTTGTCATCTGATGTTATTACTGTTAATTATTGTCCTCAGAGAGCCCCCATCACAGCATGATGCTTTAGAAATGCTGAACCAAGAGCTCGGCGTAGCCTTTCTGTTCCTTGATTTAATGACTGAGTTCTTCGGTGTCCCAGCTGGTGACTGATTAGAGTCATTTCTCTATGAAAACTCTCTTTAATTTATCTGCAAAGAGATTATGCGTCTGCATCACTTGCACCTTTTCCCCCATTACTCTGAAACTTGACAGAAGTACACCGATTCTCTTGGAAAAAATGGGGGTGCAAACCTACACTGAAGTCACCCGTGGTAACCGAATCAGCTGCGACACTTAACACTTTGTGTGCAACTGCAAATACTCTCACCCCAAAGATCTGAAGTTCTTGATGTTGCAAATCCATGAAATCTGTGTAACAGAAGAGCTCTTCTGTCAGTTCCTGTCAAATTCTCAAAGCATTTGGCCGTCAGGGACCTGCAAGATGCACCATCTCAATACAAGCCTCAGAAATCTATTTCTGTGACACGATAAAAGCAAAAGGGTTGCAGAAGTTTCTCTCCAGCCCAAACCCTGGCATACAGTGCCAACTCTGCTCCATGCCACATGCTTGCCTTTCCTTCCTCCTCTCTGTCACTCCTGCTCCACCTCTTCATGCCCTCTGTGCCCTGCCTGACTCCTGCCCCTCTCACAGAAACCCTTACTTTCTCTGCCATCCTGCTTTGCCTCTGCCTTGCTCACTCACACACCATTCTCCACCAGCTCTACCTGCCCTTGTGCCCTCTCACTGCCCGGCTGATGGGCACCACTTACTCTTTGCTCCATGGTGCCTCTGATGATCAGGTGGTTTACCCCGAGCAGAGAGGACACTACACAAAAATAGACTGTATTGCAAGGAGTAACCAATTACAGTGAGTCACTAATTATTACAAGGAACTACAGACTATGCAGAGCACCAGCTTTGGCTGTAATGAAAAAACCCAGTGCTCTGAAGAATGAATCTGTAACTAATGATACCAGGCACAGATCTCAATGAGTTCCTGCCAGATATCAGCCAGTTCTTTAAGATAAATAAAACAATAGGAAATATAAATGCATCTTTGAGATCAGACAAGCTGGAAGGTGTGGGAAGTAATTCACTTCCACCAACAGCCCTCAAACAGAGCATAACAAAAGGAACCTTGCAGGACAGCCACATACCTGAGTCATGTAATTGCTTAAAAGTCACAGAGGTTGCTTATTTCAAGGTCAGCTTGAATCTAGGTCACCAGCTCATCTGTGTTTTGGCAAGGACTAAAAATTAGTGCAGACTGCCAGCAATGTATGGAAGAGTGTTCTTGGTCCTAATGGTCAGGTGCCCATTACCTGCCCACCCTTAAAACTAAACAAAACCAAACCCAACTTTCTGGATGGTACTTACTTTGTAAACAGAAAGAGTTTCCTTCCAGAGCTGGAGATGGGGCTGTCCAACTCGGGAACAAGGGCCAGTGTTGATGTACACACTCCCTGATCACTCTCACACGTGCACAAACACAGAACGTGGTGGGCACAATGCTTCCAGAAGGCCATTGTCAGGAGTATCACTTGCTGTTAAAAAAGAGTATTTGTTATTGCTCTTAACTGGGAGAGAAGCTTGCTCTTCTGAAGAGAATTCAGTTTTATCTGCAACTTACATAACATTTTCCTTACTATTATTCTCATGTATACGTTTAAATAATCCAAACAAAAAAACATTTGGACTACTACCTCTTTTTCTTTTGTATTTGTATAGATTCAGCATCTTGGGATTCTTGTCCAGGTACCATTATCCAGTGGTAACAAATGATTTTTTTATAAGGAGTCATGCTGATGATATCAGAGAGAACACACTATACGAAAGAACACTATGCACCCGTATATCCCTCTACGTAAAAGTGGTTTCGTTGAAAGCCATCCACATAGTCACAAATGCCCAGTAAGAACGAGGTGAAAGGCTACTTATGTGGCCCACTAAGCAGTGGCACTACACATGGCCACCAGCCCCTAACAGAACAGCAGTCAGTAAATTCTGATCATTCATTCCTGCACTCAGGACACTCACACTCCATCTACAGCACCTACTTAGTACTTTTTGTCACGAATTGTAAACAACTCTTGATTGAAACGTTGTTGGAAGCGCAGTTTTCACTCTAACACGCCAAGACGTTTTAAGTTATCAAGACTGTCTATGGGCTTTTCTGCACAGGATGAGCAAAACGATGTCCAGGAGGCTGAGGGAAGCAGAGATCACGCTGAACCCTCACGTGCGGTGAGCAAAGGATGATGGGATGTCCACTTTGTGTCAGAAGTGCCTCTGAACAAAGCCTTTGGGGGAGAGGCAAAATTAACTTTTTCTATAAAATATGTAAGCTTTATGCCAGAAATTTCATTACATTAAGAACCAAGCTGTGCACTATAAAACAGAGCCCTGACAGACGTTCTCAGTCAGCTGCACTTAAACGTGCTCCCTTTGCCTGGCAAGGATTATGTTCTCATCTCCTGCACGTAACCCTTCTCCACGCTCCCAGCCAGCCGGTGCGAGGTGCTCCGTGGGGTCTGGATTGCTCACTACAGAGGGCAACTCCCCGTGCTTTGACAAAAGTCTTTCCTCCTTCTGCATCTATCCTGATGCAAACCACACAAGAAATGACACTTCCTAACAAAGAAGCTGTGTGTTCCATAAATAGCCTTTTTCTCACATACCGCAGATGCTACCACTTTTTCCCAGCACCTAAGAGCAACAACACACAAACAAGTATCAACACTGATTGATTCTCTGAGAAATTACAGAATAAAGCACATCAGTGCGACGTACCGAAGCCACAAGCACGAAGCTATTTTTAAGGCAGAAAGACAATTTCACACATCCTCAACAAAAGCTGGAAGCTTATTTCAGTTTAGAAAGAGATGTGCTTTCTCTAAAATACCAGAGTGCTCCTAAACTGTAACAGTGTATTACAATTTGCTTTTCCCAGCTACTGCGGGGTCCCTAAGTGTAGAATTTGAAAGATGATGTAGACAAGCAGGGTCCGTTCTGCATTTACTTCTGATTTGAGAGGGTACTGCACACCTATCCATCCATTAACCAACACAGCCTTTGAACAGATGAACCCAGGTATCGAATCCTCCCTCCCACGAGGAAGAGTGGAAACAGAGGTAGATCAAGGTGAAGTGATTTGCTCAAGGCCACAGATTAAATCTGGGCTTGAGGTGAGGGCCCTTAACTTCCTGTTTCCTGTTTTAATGACCACGTTAGGGAGCCTCCGCCTCACCGCTGACCCCCATACCTTTGTTGTTGTCCCATGATCGTACATGGGCTTGTTTAGCAATATTGGTCTTTCTCCTTCCCTTCTGCATCTTGCTCAGCAAAACCTTCTCACCTCATTTCCCTTTCTAGGCAAAGCTTTACAGTGCGTTCCCCATCGTGTATCCAGCTCTTGGAAAATATGGGTGCCAAAAGGCAAAGAGGAAGCACTTTAGAAGTACTGAGAGCCTTTGTCTTTTTAACTTCAAACAGCCCTTGACTGTCTGAAATCCAGTTACAAATAAAATCACATTTCCACTTGGTGACATCCAAGAATGAAATGTTTCATGCTTTTTTTCCTCCTCTTTCTGTATTTTTTCTTTCCTTGGGGCATTAAGTCATTTGCATGTAATGATTTGCAAATTATTGAATATGCAAATAGCGACAGTTCTCTATAAACTGACTCAGTGTTCTACTAATTTACTGTTTTCCAGTGAAAACAGTCATCAGTCAGCTTGATAAACATTCTATGCCTCACACTCCAAACAAGCACGAAATGGAGCAACACTGAAGACAAGGCTGGGAATCCACGGCACGATTCCAAGTGCAGGCGTAGATGGATAAGGAAGATCTAATGGAGTCAGGAACATTTCCAGCAGCATATAGATTTTCCTGTGTGTTATTTTAGTCTCAAAGCCAAATTGCTGGATCAGAAGGTTCAAGACTTCTGATTACATTCGGAAAATACCCCGCAGACAAACGCCTGGGTACCTCCTTGGCTTGTTCTAGGTTTGATCTCCGTATTGGCATTGTCACCAACAGCATCTACTAACAGTGGCAGCATTTCCTAGTCACATGGAAACACTGTCACAGAAATTCAAAGAGCTCGCTTTGAAGAGCCCACAGACATCTCTCAAACCAGCAAACAGGACAGTGGTACCTGCCATTCATCAGAGCAGGCAGAACGGCACCATCAGCTGCACGTTAAGACCCTCATCTTGGGAAAGGAGGTGTTTTGCCGCCCGTGTCCTGCTCTAACGAGGCCAACCCAGCCTTGGTTTCAACTGGCGTTTCCTACTGCAACCAGCAGAGTTTCCCAGCCCTTGCCCGAAGCGGTCGGGAGCGCAGTTCACATGCGACAGAGGTTCGTGGGGTTTGGCGCAGGTCTCGGAAGTGGGAAGGAAGCAGCATTCCCACACTCCTAACTCCCATGGCCACCTGGCTGCTCCTAAGCTTTTTATCACGCACCTGTCTCACGTGGCTCAGAATACTTTCCACAAGGAGGCCGGCAAGTACAAACTGGCAAGCAATGCTAGAATGGAATGTTAAGGGTTCGGGTCTTGATGCACATTAAGATAGAGAGATGGCAGAAAACTTGCTGTCAGTTTGGACTTCAGCTATATAAACTACATATGCTCTGCTTCAGTGTAAACATTTAACCCTTTTCATACCTTTAGTTCTGCAAAGAAAGTAGCATTTGCTTTTTCTTCAAGAAAATTCTCAAGAGATATCCTGATACACCCCCAGCTCCACCATTTGATTCTCTTTCCCTCCAAAATTCTTCCAAGCCACTCTTCCCAGCCCAGTTTCACCACTATTTTCCCATTCCCCAAAGTGGTGCCTCCTCACTGCTTGCAGGCAGGTTTTGTGCGTGTCCTGAACTTGCAGCTAACCTCTTAACCCCTGGGGCCTAACATCCGGCTCAACCCACCGTCTTGTTCACATCTAGGCTTGTGTTCAGAATCAGTAGGAGACAAATTAGTTGTATGGCAACTATGGGTGTAAGTATGACAGGATTTATGGCACTGAGACACTGACCAGAGCACGTACCCACAGGATCACAGGGGATTTCCATAAGGCAGCAGAATACTCATAGGGAAGCAAACACCTCAAAACTGGGATGGGCTTCAGGAGTGAGAGAGGCAAGACACGGAGGAGCACAAGCCAGAGAATCAGACAGGGAGTTTGAAAATTATGAGGTAGCACGATGGTCTGGGACATGCTCCAAAGAAGTGTCCTGACATGCCCCACGTTACAGAAGTCTCTACTGGAATCAATGCCCAAATCTCACCTCTGCCCGCTCCTCTGGAAATAAGTTGCAGAAAAAAATAAGGTGCACTTTAAAAGAGGGAATCAGCATTAAAGTACTAAATAAAGACTCTTTGCTGCCATGACCCTGAGCACAGTCTGAATGCCAGTCCAGGTGCTGGGAGTCCAGAGAAGCCTCAGGGAGGGAATGATGCCATTTAGTCTTCCCAGACCACGTACAGACTAGGAGGCCACATTTTGCTTTCTGTCAACTTACAACGCAAGAACAGAAAGTAGGTCAGCAAGCATGATCTATCTCAAAAAAAAAGAGAGAAAACTATCTTCCAGTCCCTTCTTCCAGGATGGTTTTGATCTACTCAGACACGAGCAGAGCTGATTTTTAGAATGAAAACTGGAGACACTGCTCGAGCCCAAGGCTGTAGTGGAGTCCCCCAGACTAAGTCAAGCAGCAGTGCAAGTAATTCAGTGCTCAGGGAATATGTTCACACCTAGGTTCTCGGGGGTGCAAATCACCAGCTCTGGGTGCTGTAACTATATCAAAAATCAACCCAATGCACAGCAAAGCAGTGATTATAACATCAGATTTAGCACAGGCACACACAGCTTTAAGCTATTCTTCCTGCATGTCCTACATAACAAACCCAAACAAATTAAGGAATGAGTAATGAAAAGGTAGGAGGTGGCAAGGCATGTTTTGGTTTGGGAAAGGATTCCCAGCCCTTGCTTGGAATCTAAATTAGATTCAATTTAGATTAGAGTGAGGCAAGGCCAAATTCCCTTGCTGAATGAGCTGCTGCAGTAGATCACTTGTATTTTGCAGCCATTCTTTCATAAATGTGTTTTTCACCTTTTGCTTCTACTTTTGTTTCTGAATCTTGTCGGCTTCATGTCATGCCCTCCCCTGTTCCTCTGGGTTAGGATATCCCTTATTATCTGTCTTGATAAGGAGAGAACTAATTTGTTGCCTAGCAGAGAAAGAATGTGTTCTCGGCCTGATAAATTTATTATCTCCACAAACATGCTTTCTGATGCAACAACATCCCACATTCTCACAAAACCAAAGGAATTAATCACAACCGATGATGTGACATCCAGAAGTGAAGGCTCCCTCTCCTGCCCAATATGCTGGTACTACAACCAGGGTTTTTGCTAAAGGAAAAATCCAGGAAAAATGGATTTCGTGCTTACCATGACTGCAGAGGATCTCTGTCCACCTAATTGACTTTGTGTGGTCACAGGACTCACGTGGCCAAGGCAGACGCAGAATCAACACGATTTTGACAATCAAATCACACTCTAGGGAGTTTCAAGGATTCAGAACCTACCTTCAGATGGGAAATCACTACTGAGAGACTGGTATATACTGCACTGCTTGAACAGAGCACTGTACACAGCAAAACCTCCAGCTAAAGAGTGTTTAATAGGCTAGAAATATGAAAAAAAAGCAACGATGTCAAGAGTGCAGTAGAGAGAGCAGAGGGATGGGAACAGCATCAGCCGCAGGGGAAGCAGATTCTCTATCCCCAGCAGCTAGGCAATGTTTAGCCATCTTCTGGTTGGCTTGCTGCAGTCTGGGCTTGTGATTTTTACTCTCCTGATCCTCTTCATCCCACAGATTATCATTTGAGCTATCAGTGACAGCAGCTAAGATATCCAGTCCTTGCTATCTCCCTCTCGGGAGAAATCAAGAATGTATAGCAACTTAGAAATAGATACTCGGATCCTCACTGGACCGAAACTCTTTATCCTCTGACTCATCAACATGAGGCAGACAGGCATATGTAAATCACACACTGATCCACAACAGTGTCCCTGATAGAGCTTTATGTGCCACCCGCTTCAACAGAAAATGGATTAATCCACTTCACACTTCTCAAGTACTGACTTACAACTTGTTCTCCTCAGGTAGTAGGGTTTGTGCAAATCAAAAGGCCATCCCTGACACATCCTGCAGGAGGCTGGAGTGCTGAAAAGCATCTGGGTGACTTAAAAGCACTACCTACAGCAAAGCTAATGGGAATTGAGTTGATCCACCTAGAAACTCCAGACACACGCCTGCCTTTCCTCTCTCACGCTGAATGTTTTAGCACTGCCGCTTCAACGTATGCCAAAGGGGAACCGGCCTGCAGTTTTTAACTGGCAAACACTATGACCAAATACTGGGTAAAAACATTATTTCCAGATGATAAACTAGATGTTAAACTAGATTAATTCCACAGCCACGCAACTAAGGTAGCTGTGATGATTTTGGGGGAGGGCAAAAGCAAGGAACTTATCTGGGGATAATACGTCTTTCCGATGTGCTTCCCAGTTTCCTCTGGTGGATCAAAATTAAAACTGCTTTATTTCACTGGTTGAGTTTCCTCTGAAAGTATTCTGATTTTTGCCTCTTCCTTAGAGAACCCAATTTCACAACAGACAGCTGCAAAAATACTAAGCTTTCATTTTTAGTGCTCACGGTTTGCTTAAACATGCTACCTTTGGCAGAATCAGTACATTAATCATTCTGGTGAGAAGCAAAACACAGAACTACTTTACAGAGTGCAAGACAATTCCCGCAGGACTGGCAATTTATTAAGACTGAAATTCTTTACGATGCTATTTTCCCTTTCTGAACTTTGGTGGTCTTTGCAGAACTGTTTCCACTATTGGATTTTAGTCTTTGTTTCCCGCTAGCATTGCATTTAATTCTTCCTTTCTGATGTTTGGTTTCGCAAGTATTCACTTTATGATAAAATGATTCTCATTTTGTAGCATCACTTCAGCAGCTGAATAATACACTTTACGATGATACTGCAAGGGAGTAATATTTGAACGCAACGCTGATTTTGTGCAATAACCCAATAAAACCAGACATTGTTCCAAGGAGCTGCTCTCGTGAATGGATGCTCAGAAACTTCTGAAATTATTAATCTTAGAATACATTATGTTAAAGAGTAATCTATCTCCAAAGGATGCAGTAGCCTGAACTCCTACACGCTATGAATACAAAGCCTCATTTTGCCAAGCAGGGTAAATTTTCACGGTTCTGAACTAGCTATAAAAAAATTATTATTATGTGCTTGTGAAATATCAAAGTATCTGGCTTCACTTCCATGGAAGAAAACACTACCTCACGTATTTTAATTTGCCATGATTACAGTTTTCATAGCAGAGAGGAATAATACATATTTTGGAACTTTACTAGTCATCCCAAATACACGATCAGCGTACACTGTGCTGCCCGCCCAAACTGCACTACCCGTTAAGCCAATAACATGAGAAGACAAAGATAGGAGTTTACTACTGCTAAAAAGCACATGGCCAGTGCCCAAAGAACCCCCAAGACAGTAACTGAGCTATGCACATTCCCAGATTTACATTCGCATTGACACCCAGAAGGATGGGCACTTCTCAAGTACAGCCAGTGTTGCGGTGCTAAGCGCTGTAAATCTCATCACGCGACAGCTCCTGTTAAATAAACCAGAGCATGGCTGTTCCATGGCTTTTAGGGCGCCTCGTGGAATCAAGATCCCAAAATGCTGCACATTCCTCTACTAACAGATCTCTAAGCTCAAATGGTGTCACAGCCCATCTACACATCTGAAGAGGAATAAGCCTCTCTAGCCAGAACCAAACTGTAAAAAAGATATTGGATGCAATCCTTTATTTTACACTCATATCAAGTGCCTAACTACCTAATTAGCTGAGAGGGCAAGCTACACAGGCAGGCTAGAAGCCAACCTATTTATCATTTGCATTTAAGCAATGCTTTCGTATTTGCTAAGTGCTATGCAAATACCAATTACCGCCGTGATGCAGCAGAGCTTATCGACACAAGCACAGCGCTGGTGTGATCATGCTGCTTCCAGCTCTGGAGCTAGCTCATTTGCCAGCAGTCCATCAGTCTCTGCCCTGCCTGCCTCCTGTTGCAGGGTGTAGTTACACTATGACTCTCCCCCCTCTCCCTCACACTGTCCTGAAAGCGCCTGGAATAAAAATGTCAGCATAAATCAGAACTGACTTCCAGAGCACGAAGCTCGGGTTCAACACTTCGCGTGCCCCCATAACTGAGTTGCAAGGAGAGCTCTGCAGACAGGCTACACAGCAGCAAGGAACAAGTAATGCAGCTCATCTGACAGGATGTCCCAGTTATCCCCTGCTTTGTCCATCTTTTCATAGGGTTATCAAGAGCATGAGCATATGCTGCACTCCACAGCCCTTTGCCTTACTAAGTTCAGAGCAACTCCTGTAACCTCTCACTTTTGATTCCTCTCTTCCACTTGCAGATAAGGATTTGGAGCACGTGGCATTTGTCCCGGAAGAGAACAACCTCCTGCGTCCTGGGAACCACTTGGGGCAGATCCACTACCTAAAGGACTCTATTTGTTGTCCCTCTTGTCAAAAGCACGGGCTATTTTGGCTCATTTGCTGGCTTATACTAACACCGCGTTACCTGCACGTAACTGACGATGGACCTCAGCCACCACCTACTTACACATCACAAAACTCTGCACACTGAACACAGACTTAGTGACATAGGGAGCTTGTCATTCACAGATTTCCCACACATTTTCTCAGCCCAAGCACATTCAAAGTAATTGACTCTTGAAAAATAGAACTTGATGGGACTTGCGAGATCCTCTTTTTGGTAAAAAACAGCATTAAGAGCAAACATTTCTCCACAGCAAGCCAGTGTGACCGACTGAAGCTCAACTCCTAGCAAAATGTGTTAAAAGGAAGCCCAAGGACTACAGACGCTCACATCGGTGACTAGTTCAGACGTGCCTGTGCACAACAGCCAAATCCAAACAGTGCAAGCTTGGGAAATGCTTGTTTTAGTATTTAAACCACGTCACCTGGACTCATCTCCCCTAAAAGCTCAGTATTTCATCTGAAGTATTCTTCCAGGCTGCTCCTTTATTCCGACAGAGAACAGCTTGCCTCCG
This sequence comes from Megaceryle torquata, assembly GCA_024611175.1. Taxonomy (NCBI): domain Eukaryota; kingdom Metazoa; phylum Chordata; class Aves; order Coraciiformes; family Cerylidae; genus Megaceryle; species Megaceryle torquata. Next base: position 57,497 of record JANIJG010005115.1, on the reverse strand, counting down.
CAGGGTAATTCTTATCTCATATACGCCTAACACGAATGAGACAAACTGCTGTCTCGAGGTGCTGCTTTCTTCCTTTTGGCTATAAAGGCAACCCGAGTGACTAGTGTAGCCTCAGAGTTCAATTAGATGAGCTGTATCCCTGAGCAATTTTGTACTAGGACATCTTAGTATGTTTTGCAGCTATGAAGCAAATTATATGGGGAAGGGACACACACAGATCAAACAAGCAGAAACTTCAGGTCTCATCCTTTCACTGGGACCTGACTGTTGTTATGGAAGCGCTCAGACTGTGGGGACCACCAGCTGTAAAAGCCTTGATGTCCCCAGCAAACAATGGTCCTCTTTGGGATACTTTACACAGTAATGCTGTGAGTCCACCCTATTCCATCAGCGTTTGAGGTCACAGTCACGATGGTAGTCAGGAAACAGGCAGAACACTTGGCAGGGGGCTGTGACACCAAACCAAGGTGACACGATACTCAACTAGGACCCCAGATTCACCGGTTGATCTTGCAAAAGTCACTGCCTCTCCGTGACTCAGTTTCTCCATCTGTAAAGTGGAGATGGTGCTTCTGACCTCTTTTGCCAAGTATTTACAGATCTACTGATGAAAAAAACCAACCGTAACACATAGGGGTTACTATTCACTAACCAGGGGCATTTTACAAATGCTTTTAAGCACAATAATGAAAAGACCCAGTCCTACAACCTTTCTCAAGCTGAGCACAGTAAGAACAGACACCACAGACAAGACTCATAAAGGCAGAAGCTACAGTGAAAAATCTAACCACAGCTGACATTTTCTACTTAAGACAACATTTTGGAACCGTTAAGCAGAAATGCTTCACTAAAGACTACAAAACACTTAGGTACAACTTGCCTTTAACAAAATTTTGCATTCTTTGTGGATAGTAAAACTTTTCAAAACATTAACCATGCTATCCTGAGCCATTTCCAAAGGCAAACAGACTGGGAAGACCAGTGAATTCATTGCTAGCCAAGCCCCGGTCCTATAACTTTATGTATTTCTTACTTATATAACTTTATTCTGATTTGCATCCAATGAGCGGTTGGACTGGTTCTCGGCAGCAGTCAAACAATATCCAGCGTAAACTGAAGTCAAGGGCATTTTCCCAAGAAGAATATAGGTGAAAGGTTAGACTGGATTTTCCTACAGCATTAACTGCCCCAAGACTGAAAGCGCAGAGTGAAACTCTGCCCACATACAGGGACATGCTCAGTATGGGTGTATGGGGAGGTGATGGCGACAGTGCCAGCAGAGGCAGAGGGCCTCACTCACGCTGGCTTCATGGAAGGCTCCGAGGAGTTTTTTTTCATTGTGATTTTCTGCGTCACAGCAGAAGCACAAGTAACGTAACGCCACGGAACCGAAGTAGCTCGTGTTTTAGAAGCTGGTGAGAATCGGCACAGTGAATGTCTTACGCTCGTCACGCAAAGACCCTGTGTCACCGCACTGGCACTTCCTCCGGCTCTGCATTTCACCTTCCAACTGCACATCTCTCACCTGCAGTATCTCCGACTGCCTGGGTGACCCTGAAGCGAGACACAGGGTTGCAAGTACAAAGGATCAAAAAGACCAAAGCAGAGGCACTGGAGGTGAGGACCCAGGGACCTGGCCAAGCCTCCTCATGTGGCATTGACAAATATGAAACGAGTTTTTCTTGACCCTAAGTATTTTCTGTTCAAGGCTGAGTGCAAGGTCTGTGCGGCTAAGATTTCACACTGCTCTGGGCTGTGTACAAAGCCATGTGATTTTCAAATTCCACAGGTAAAAAGCTGTCTGCAACTTCCTATCACAGCTCAAATATCCCAGTTGTGTAACACCTGGAACTATTTCAAGACCATTTTCTCTCACCCCAGAAGCCTTCTCTGAGTTTTACTCAAGGACACAAATGCGATCATTATTGCTAGAGGACAGAGTTTCAGGAGGAAATAGAAATGAAAAAAAGAAATACATACAGATCGTCTGAAATACCTCCAAAGGTATGATGAATTGAGAATGTTGTCTCCCTCCTCACCTTTTAAAGCGGCCAGCAGAATTCCACTGTAATGCTATCGCATGTAAATGGAGAAAAAGAAAGAAAAAAGAAAAAAAAGGAAGAAGAGGGACACACAGCATTCTCCATTAAATGCTTTGACAGATGTCTACCACCTTGCCTGCTCTATACAATCCACCCACTTTTCTGGGAATGCAGTAGTGCACTGGCAAAATGAAGCAATAGTGTCAAGCAAGTCATTTTTAAATATGGCTTACTCTTTTCTTCCACTTAGCCACTGAAGCTGAGAGTTTTCAATATGCTTTTCAACCACCAGCCATTTAAAACTTTGCTTCCTGTCTGCAAATCTGCTAGCGTTGGTACGGACGGGAATTCCAAACACTGAGGTCAGTCTGCTCTGAGCCACGGTCACTGTCTGCCAGCTCTTGTAAACCATGAGCCATCACTTTGTCAGTCTCAGCCTTCGGCTTTGCAAGCTGTGACTAAAGATCCTGACTTGCTCTGCTAGCAGCTGTTGCAAGCTGTGAGCCAGCATCTTGGCATTCTCAGCTGAACACTCACCACTTCTGTGCTCGCAAAATGTCATTTTCAGTTAGCAGAACTCTCGGGTGACATGGCAGCAATGCAAGGACATCACAGGGTACAAAAAGGATCAGCTGAACGACCCACATTCAACCAACTGACTCATTTTTTTAAACACTTTCCAATAGAGGTCACCCAGACAGTAAACAACTGGCTGTGGCACCTCAGCCATCTTCCAGTGAGAATTATCTTGCTAGTCAACATCCAGTCCTGCTGTATCAGTTGGCAATTACTTGTGCAGCCACATTATTGCAATGACCCGCTTTTCATCATAAAAATATTCCAAAAGCCACTGGACCCAATTTTTCTAAGCCAAAGAGCATCTCTGCCAATAATGCTCACTTTGTTTCCACCTGAAATTAGGAAATCATTCTTGCTTATTCAAAGTGATTTTTGACAAATAAAGACAACACCGTTCCAGGGGCTGCGAATGGAAACCTTTGCTGACCACAGACTGTCATTTCTAGATGGCATTACTTAAAACACATAGCACACATACCATGTATCTTGCAAGTGAGTCTATCCAAAGCTTCCTCGCCTACATTTGCATAGGTGCTTTGGGGTAAACTATCCATGTTCTCTTCCCAAGTGCCCAGCCTTAGCTACACATAGGCCCGTACTCGCATTCCTGTTTTAACTGCCCCTTTTCATCCCATCTTCTCCCCACAGAGTTAGCTTGCCTCTGCCACCTGCCAGGCTGTGATGTCTGTCAGGCACGAGGTTGGGTGTGTTCTTCTAGAGGAGTAGATTCAGACTGCAGACCTCAGGTTGGCTCTGCAAGTTCTAGATGCACTGGTTTGGCATACTAACCGGCACATCAGATAACGCTGTAAAAGGAAAAGTGTATTGTTTTGCCTGAGAATGATGAAAGCCTCGAGACAGCAGCTGTTTGAAACAAAGATCAGAGTTTACAAACTCCTATAAATCATTCATGATTGCAAGTGCAAATGAAATGTCAGAAATATCATCACATTTAAAGAAGAAAATTATACTGTGAAAACATTCTGAGTGAGCAGCTGTGCACATCTGAAAGTGACACAAAGCAGCCGACTATTGTTGTAGAAATTGAAGTAGAAACTCTGTAAACAAGGAATAATGATGTAAAGAGCAGTCACTTCCTCCACATCTAACTAGCTCTTCTTCAGATGATCTGAAGACAAAATGATATATTGAAATATATATACAATCCATTTCACCGTGTGATCCCTCCGTGGACATAGGGAACTCACCTCCTAAGTATATTAGCGTCAAAAGGGTGAGGGTGGGCCAAATCCTTTCGCAAGATTGAGACAAAAATTTCCTTAAACTCCGTACAGAACTATGAAAACCGGAGCGTGCAGTTAGTTCCCTGATCATGGGAAGCTGAATGCTGTAGGCACTCGGATGAGAAGTGGTTTGCAACTAATGCCTAAATTACCAGTGTCAAAACGACACATAAGCTTTCAATTTGGCTCCCGAGAGCTCTATTCAGTACTGCAAACCTATCGCCCATTTTGGTTTAACCTTGGCTTCAAAGTAAAAAAACAAACAAACAAACAAACAACACTTCTGTCACTGGAGACAGGCCCGTGCAAGGACACCAAGACAGCCACATTCCCTGTTCTCTGAAATCTGACTTTTGCTGGTGAGAAAGCGATGAACGACAAGGAAAGCAGGAGGCACAGAGGCTGCTGCGCTCCCTCTGCCGGCTCTCCCCGAGGAAAGGCAGGCAGCGAGCCCGCGCCACGCCTTGCAAAAGCAAAGTGAAGCACAGCTCTACCACCCACTCATTCATCTTCGGGTACTTCTAAAGCTGCACGCTGCCATTTTTGCTAATGCAGGTCCCACTTCGTACAAGACAAGAGGCATATAAATAACACAGCAAGTTTACCAGACAAACTGCAGGCAAAGGCGTGACATTCTTCTTACTCCACAAGTCCTCACAAGCCTTTGCACCTCTGCTCCACAACCTGAACCCATTTGATAATCTGAGCACAGGCATCGGTAACCTGCAGTCTTTGCACACCTTGAGTTAAGAAACACGGTCTCCGTGTGTTAAGTAACAGTAAAGTATTCTCCTGGCTGTCCTTTTACAGGACTTGCACACAGGAACACAGAATAGGATCTAAATTCATCTTAATTCTGGTGAAGAAGTGCGAGAGATGGCCATTCAGAAGGGGTGCATTATTTTTCTAAGCTGGTATTTAGAAGTCAGAACAATATTACTCCATTTTACCTTCTAAACAGGGCTCAGCTATGAATGTTGAAACACCCTAGAAACACACGTGACACTTGCATCTCTCTGGCACAGACCCAAACATATGCTTGTCTACACAAGCCGTGTCTTGCCAAACCAAGACACAAGAGCTTCTCTGGCAGGATTCAGTTCTATAGAAACACTTGTCCAGAACTGCAGGCTGCATTCTCACAAGGGCTCTATTTCTTGGTACCTCTTCAGCAGGGCCAAATGACAAAACACAAGGTCATAAGTAGCAAGTGACTACTGTTAAGAAGGGTAATTCCTCCCAGCAGTAGGGTATTATGCTGCCCAGTCACATGATCATGTTGTTTCATGGCAAACAAGACATTTGTGTTTTTAATGCTTCTCATTTTTACTTTGCAACTTCTAGGAAAACAATTCCTTCAGTGAAGAGAATGCCACGGAACTTTGTAACCATCAATTTTGCACTTTGAACTTGACAGCTCAATATTGGTTGTTTGTCAGCAGCAAACTCAGCTCAATACTTTGCAAATATGAAACTATGGTACTGTCTATAGGGCTTTCCCAGTTTAATTAATCTGCTACGAAACAAAGACGCTGACAGATGCATCAGTGTAAGCACTGCCTGTAGACCAGGGTGTATGGGGCACCTTGTTGCCAAACACTTTTCTGATTTGCCTTACTAACATTTGACCCCAGGCAAAATTCGTCACGATTTACAGAAGACAAATACAAAAACTGTCCAAATGACCCAGATAACATTCTAAATCACAAACCATTACTAAAAAGTACAGGGTATTTGTTTTTACAGATCTGTGAACAGCAGGACATAATAATACACATCCTTATTTTCCCTCTATGAGCAATGCCTCAACACTGGATTGGAAATCTGAGCTCACAGTTAAAACCTGTAAATGAAAAGACTGAGTATGCTAGGCCCGTTTTCCCATTTTGCATCCCACTGTTCTTACCTACAGATCTGACAGACAACGCAACTGCGTTCCTGGAAGGCATTTTCCTATTTCCAAGTCCACGTTTTCTTTCATGTACCCTCCCACTTCCAGCCTCAGGAGTCTCGCTTGATGTCAAACACACTCGCTCACCGTACCTCCCGACTGACTTGCTCTAGTATCTTTTCCAGCAACAGAGAGGACAATCTCAGTAACGGGGAACACACGACACAGGCAGACTCGCTGGGTAAAGTCAATATATTCCTGCTCTTGCATATGGCACGCGGTGGGGAATCTCCAATACTTCTATACATATGAAAAGGTTTATATGCAAGCCCTAGGACACAATCTAGTTCTCAATAGAACAAGCAGCAGAAACTGAACGTGAAACCTTTCCAGATACACTTCTGTATCTTGCATAACATTCCAAGATTAAAGAATGTCACGGAAAAAGACCAACACACATAAACTGAGAAGTGGAAACAGCTTGGCCTTTTAATCTAAGTGTCATTTAAAGAGGTATGATACTTGAATCACTGGGAACCTGTCTATGATTTGAATACGTATTTATTCCATGCTCCTGTTGAAGTACTGAAGGATGTTTCTTGGTTGTCTTCCCTACACCAACAGCTTATACACAGGGCTTGAAACGGTCAACATTAGTTATCTCCATTAACATGTTTTGAGTCATCATTTGCTACTGACTGTGGTACCTCTCAGCGTCTCAAATGATGCAATTTGAAGATAATGAATTATATAATGCAAAAGACTTGACTGCTGAAATGCTATGCTCTTCAGCAAGACTGGTTCCGTCACACAGATGAAAGACATTCTCCCCCAAATAATGTTCAAATACACAAAATCCTTCACCATATTTGACTTAGATTTTCTTCAGTCAAATTTCAGAGGTGAAGAGGATGGTAACTACTTCTAAGTGATGAGATACACCAGGTATCATAAGTGTCATAAACCTCATAATCACTCCTGTATGGAAGCTGGCAACTGCTATAGGACAAACTATTTCAAGAAGCTGTTCAGATAAGTGCTCTTGCTGAAAATGCACCAGGAAGTGCTTTTTTTCAGCTAAGCATGAAGGTTAAAAATGCAAGATTTAAAATTAAAGTCCAAGCTAAGAGGCTTGAGGAGCACCACTCCACTAAATCCCTGTTAGTACCTAAACAGGCCAGGGCTCTGACTTTCAGGGACCTTAGGGAGGCAAACAGAACATCATGTAAACAGGCATGACAAAATGTGCACAGACTTCCTTAACCACACTGTTATGTGGCCACGACAGCTGGAAATCCTAAGGGGAGACTGGTGCTGTGAAGTCTCTGAAGGAAACTCTTTGCTTCTAGCAAGATGAATAATACACCTGTTCCCTAGCTGTGCGCAAACACTACAAAGGAATAATTAGAAACTATCTGACCTGAAACCCACATGCCCATTACTGTGGTATTTTTCCACCTACTATAGGTGAAACAGAAGATGGGCTGGACCTGGAAGGGGAGGGGTGGAGTGGCAGTACAAGATGCTGATTTATAAAGCACTAGCAAACAGCGCTCTTTCTCCACAGGCTTTGGGCAACGAACTTGTCCTGCCTGAAGGATGCCGAAGTGCAAGCAGGATTCCAGCTAACATCTGCTTGCCAGTGAAGAGGGAACTACAACCCCTGTGAGCTTTTGCACACCAACAGCCAAAACTGCTCTGAAGTTCTTCATTCTCCAGCTGAGCTTTTGCTTATCATCCAGAGACTTTAGCTTGGCTCTTTCACTCCATCAGGAAAGGAGTAAACTCACCAAGATGGTAAAGGTGAGTACACTGTTCACTGAATTGCTGCTACTGCGTGTTTCTTCTAAGAACAAGCCTCAAGTTTTAATATACATGTGTGCATTGTAACTATGACCTAAGTGAAAAATTGAATGATTACTGGATGCCTAACAGTGTCATGGTGTAATGACTGAAATTTTCCCTGTAGATGGGTAGGCATCTCTAATCCTAAAAAGTAAAGAGACCAGATTGGATAGGGAAGAATTCTAGGAATGGCTAAGTTTCATAATCTACAGTTTCATGAACACTATTCCTTTTGCAAATGACAAAATCTAAGATTTTATGAAAATATGCAGGTTAAAAGTTAACTACAGATCATGCACAGAAGTGATCAACAGATTTTACTGACTTTTGCTTTATTATTCTCCTCCATCTGCTAAGTTCTCACAATAGACAGCTGTTTTCTTTCTCTTCCTGTCTCTTTACTTCATGGGAATTTGAAAAGCTGAACAGATTTTTGGGTGGCATAGTTAAAAGAGAGGAGGAGGAAGAGGAGGAAGGTGAAGGAAAAATCCCAGCAGATAAACCAGATTGTGAATCTTTGGCAAGGCAAGAAAAATAGAACTTCTTGTAACAGACATGTGCTTTATCTGGACTATGTATCACCAAGCAAATTCACAAGTGCTTTAGGAAAAGGATTTCAGACTTAACTCCTCAAACTACTCACCAGCTCTTAGCTTTTCCCTTCCTCAAGATACAATGTCAAGACTTCAACATTCCTCTAGTTAAAGGGCACTTGAGGATGCTACTTTTGAGTTCAGAACAGTATTAAGTAATAAGATGCCACAACCCCCCCCCCTTTTTTTTTCTTTCTGTTTCCATTGCTTGAGCTCTCTGGTTTAGTCTGTATATAATTAAGATGTCTACTCTCAACTCATCTGAAGTATTACCTCTGCAGGAGTCCAAACACTGACAAATGCCCTGCAGTGTGTATGTAGTCATTAGACAGAAAGCAGCAGCAGCCTGCGAGCTCATCTGTCCCACTAGTAAAGCACACCATCAGATAACATCCAGTGTGACTCTCATGAAGATCTGACTCTTAATCTGCAAGGAAGCCTCTGTAATGGGGTCAACCAATAGTCCTTCCAAGGCATGGCATGTAGTTCACAAGATAATTAGGATCTGGAATGTTATGATTATAGCAACACAGGAAGTCTGCCCTTCAGACTAGAGTGTTAGCTTAAAGTTAGCAAACAGCACAACCCCCAAGTTATCAATAAAAGCAAAACACTGTCGGAGGTTTAGCAGCTTCCCTGGGTTAACAGTCTCCTGTACCCAATACCAGATTGGCAAAAATAAGCAAAGAATTTGCTCGCTCCCTGTCAGCTCTGAGCTCCATGTAAGAAGAAACAGAATTGCTTCTCCTTGGTCACCAGTATGAGGTTCGCCTTCATTTCTCGACACATGATTGAGTGTAAATGTGTAAATATGTGCAAACGTTAATTTTAATTAAAACAGAAAAGTAAATATTGAAGTCATGTATCTAAAAAGGCTCCAGGGACAGGCAAGTTCTCAATGTATATTTTCCCCTCCCCTCTCCTTTTAAAAACCTTTTGATTTTACACTGATCTAATACACTTGGAGCTGATACATGACTTGCTGGTTTTCACTAGCAATGCTGGAGATCCTGCACTTTGTGTTAGACCATAAACTACCAAAAGTGTTGCACACCTCTAAAGGAACCATTGTAATTTACTTCCGCTGAAGACCTGCCCAAGATTTCTGTTATACATGCTGAAGAGGTCTCAGGGTTAGACAGGAACTAGCACTCCAGCTGCCAGCAGAAAGAGACAGTAAGAGACAGTAGCAATATGTAGCTTTTTTAAAAAAAAAAAAAAAAAAAGGTACATCTATTGGAGTTTGATTTCTTTGTTGTACTTTTTATTGATTCCTTCAAGTCCTAGCAGATGCTCAAAATAATGCCAAAACCTTATTTCTGTTACAGAAGAAGTCTGATGTTTACTCGGTTGAGATCTATGGGACAAAGGATATTGAAAAAACAGAGACTGGAGATGAAGAGAAGTACAAAGACTTAAAAGGCAACAAGAAAAAAAAGACAGAGGATCTTAAGAAAGAACTGGACCTGGTGAGTGTTGCTAAGCTCCCATTACACCTGGCAGGACAGCTCTACCCACTGTCTACAGGCAGTCTGGTGAAGGGGAGTGCCAAAGCAATACCATTTTAACAGAAGCCACGCTACACTAAAAATCCTAACAGAGGGAAGGATTCACTTCCTCATGCTCCTGGAGTGAGCCAAAAAAAAAAGGCTGTGCAGGATTAATAACTAGAATGAAAGAATGATTCTGGCTTAATTAAGCCACCAATGGTACAGAACATTAGCTCCCCTAAGAGGAGTTATTCCCAGATGGAATAACTGTGATCAGTATTTCCTGTGAACTGCCACTTGCATAGCGAGCCAGGAAACAAGAGGGAAAGGTAGAGCAACATTTTGCTCCAGAGATTTCTAGTAGCATGCCTCAGCTTCAACCACAGGGGTTTTTTCCCCAGACTGTACTTTGAGGACAGTACACTAAGCTCGAGAAATCTGTATTTTACTTCTGTCTAGCTACTGACCTGATTGATGCCTGATCTTGGAAAAGGTTCTTCCTCTCTCTGAGATTCAGTTTCTCAATCTGAAAAACGAAGTTAATTATACTGACCTCTTTTCTGAATTGCTTTGAGAGCAACTCAGAGGATATTTATGGGCTAGATGGTATTTCAAAGGTAAGGAAACCCCAAAATGGGTCACTGGTTTACCCATCAGGTTTCCAAGATCTACCCCGTACTAGCTACATAATTCTCAGGGTATCTTATCTTTGCCAGCAGTGGATGTAACATTACTCTCATGTTTCTAGAAGAGAAACAAGAGCACAGGCAAGTTAATTGTTCTCATCCAAATACCAATGAATCACTCTGAAAATAAACTTCGATCTCACAAATTCTTGACTTTTAAATCTCAGTTCAGCACAAGATATAATTAGGTCAATGATACCACAGAGGTGTCACTGCAGGGAAGGGAGAAGAGCTTTGAGGATTTCCTCTCCCACACTGTTTTTTAACGGTGGGTAGAACCTGCTGCTTCCTTCTACAAGACTAGCCAATAATTTCACATACCCTACCTTGTTGATCGAGTGCAAAGACTGTTGTCTCAGGCATTCTGACACCACACCCTTTCCTTCCATCAACGTATTGCCTGTGGTACCGAATGCCTGAGTCCTGCAGCATGTAAAGAGGAACAATTTTGTGGCAAGAAGGATTAACATGAAAGCACCATTCTGTTCTTGCCACAGATTTCCCAGAGGAGGGAGATATTTACAAAAGTACTCCCAAAATCCAAAGAAAATATCATCTTCCAGTGGAAGACATTTTGCTTATCAATATGCAAATTGCATATTGTCTGTTCATGACAGTGGGATATCATACAAGCAGCTGGATCCATCATCCCAGATCCAGATGGTCTGAATATTCTCCAGATCCTGAAAAAAAGTTTTTCTGTCTGATATTCCGCTCACTATCGTTTTCTCTTTCTTTTGGAATCCAGGAGGACCACAAACTCTGCGCTTCAGAACTGGAGGAAAAGTATGGTACAAGCATCAACAAAGTAAGTCCATAGGGCATCATTAAGGAATTGCCTGACTCAGTTGTCTTAACTTTGCTGCTGGCTTAGCCAAAGCTTCCTAGAAGCAGCAGGAAAGCACTTGGATCACCAGTCTCGTACACAGAGGGATGAGCGGACCTGTGTGTGCCTGAGTACGATGCACTAACTCCCAAGAACACCTAAACCAGCAAGTCAATGTGCAGCACTGATCTGGATTTGAACTGGAGTTCCTCTCAAGTCTGAATTAGTCTAATCTACTGTTTTGAAATCAAAATCTCTGTACAAAACATGACCTCAAAGTTTGCACCAGGACCTCAGAATTTCTGAAGTGTTTGGTATTTCAATTTCACCACAATTTATTTTCCCTGGCAACATCTCTAACCATCTGTAGCAAAAGAGTGCACTGCAAATCATTTTATTTTGATGGAAACACCAGATTTAAGAAACTATACACCTTTGACACCTAACATCTGAATATCAAAGCACTGCAACGTGGCCAGAGCACAGACAAGAATTTCAAGAAACCCATGAACGACAAACATCTTGGTGGAAATGCAGAAACAACAGCAAAAAAAATTATGTCAGTTTTTCCCCAGCTTTCCAAACGCTCAGTACAGACCTGCTTGACCAATAAGTGATGGAATGAAAATTCCTAATGGACACAGCCCCATATTCAATGCTCCAGTAAAGAAATACTTGCTTCTTCATAGCAGATAACTAATAGTAGCCACTCAGAAATCGGAAAGCATAGAAATCAAAAAGGCAGGTTACTGCAGCTGATCTGTGCCCCAAGCTAGATTTAAACAAAGAACAGCATGTGAATTTTGTTCTGAGCCGACATAAAAATCTGTTTTTCTGTGACTTCATTCTAACCATGTAATTTCCTTTTGCAGGGTCTCTCTAGTGCAAGGGCAGCAGAACTTTTGGCTCGGGATGGTCCCAACTCACTCACTCCTCCCAAAGCCACCCCTGAAATTGTTAAGTTCCTCAAGCAGATGGTGGGAGGGTTTTCCATCCTCTTATGGATAGGAGCTGTCTTCTCCTGGATTTCATTTGGCATTCAGTTTGCACAGGGAGCTGAATCACCCTTTGACAATGTAAGTAGCTGAATAACCACAAAGCACGTATTTGACCCTCTGACAATCTAAGTAATTTAAATACTACTTCTGTTATTCAGTAACTACAAGGAGGCCTTTTATTCTTTCAGGACTCTCCCTCCACTACCAAACATTTATGATAAATGATCAAATACTTGACATACCACTTCTGTCTAAGAGTGCCTACCCAAAGGTTTTATAACCACTACCCACAATCACAACACTTAAGTACTCATAAGAGCGTTACTGAAGTCCACAAAGGACTCCAGAGTCTTTCACTCCAGTTCTCTTATGAGTTATTCTGTTACGAACACAATTTGTTTGGGATTGTGTCAGGTAGAATTTAGACAAGGCTTTTAGAGAGATGGGAAACTCACTACTAAAAGCCCTTTTCATACTCAGAAAGCTTGACTTAATCATTAGCAGGGCAAAGCTTCAAAGTTCTTTTCCTAAACTTTTTTTTAACATGGCCAATACCTCATTTGAAGAGCCTTCTGAAACAAGACAGAACTATGATTTATTCTAGCAGAGGAAGTGCTGAACACTTGTCTTAAATTAACCAGATTATGTCTTTTATTGATTAGCTGTACCTTGGAGTAGTCCTGGCACTGGTTGTCATCCTCACTGGGATCTTTGCTTACTATCAAGAAGCTAAAAGCACAAACATCATGGCCAGTTTCAGTAAAATGATTCCACAGGTGAGAATAACCAATGTACTTCACTCAAGATCAAAATGCACTCTAATAATGCACACCTCGAAATGACAAAAACACAATAAGCTTGAAGGTACCTCCTGGTAGGTGGTTTTGAGGATGGCACAAAGCTAATTTTTTTCACACTTCTTTCTGGTTTTTCAGCAAGCTCTTGTCATCAGAGATGCAGAAAAGAAGGAACTGCCAGCAGAGCAGCTGGTGGTTGGGGACATCGTGGAAATAAAGGGTGGAGATAGGATCCCAGCGGACATTCGGCTGATCGTTACTCAGGGTTGTAAGGTAAACAGTACTTTGAAGAGCATGGGTAAAGAGGAGAAACACGGTTTAGAGACTCTTATTAAATGTAAATATTTTCTGTGTACCCAGTGTCAGCATTACAGCTTTAACTAGACATAATTTCATTAAATCATGGTCTCAAGAGAATCTCTGTGATGCTCAGCTCGTCTAGGGCTAACATCTCCACTCCCGTAACATCCAAAGAGGCCACTAGGTCCATACCATGTCCTAGCAATGCTCTTTGCCAGGACAGAGGCAGAAAGACCAATACAGTATGAAGAGTTTCCACAGACCTGGAGGCAGCCCTTCAAATGATGTTTTCTTTCAGGCTGGTGCTGGAAATCCCACCAGCAGACAGACAATGCTGACTGAACTGAATTCCCCCTGAAACATATTCTCTCAATGACAACAGCAACTCTCTCAGAGAAAAGGCACTGAGAGATTACAGCCCTGTCACCGATTGCTGAATGTGCTGCTGCCTTGCCTTCTGGGCTAGACAGAACTGCCTATTACTAACCTTAACGTGAGCATGTCTCCCTTTCCTTACAGGTGGACAATTCTTCACTCACAGGAGAATCAGAACCGCAATCTCGTTCCTGTGACTTCACCCATGAGAACCCCTTGGAGACCAGGAACATTGCATTCTACTCCACCACCTGTGTGGAAGGTGTGTATGGACAGAGCGGGGGGCCTCCAGAAATGGCACCTGTATGGATTACCATGTCATGCTGCATATCTCATTTTAAGCAATTTCTCTTCAAGGAATTCCAGAAAGGTTAACTGCTCACAAGAAACTATTGTCCCAAGCACACCAAAATAAAGCCTTAAGCACTAAGCTGCTCACAGCATCAACCAGTGAGACGTCTGTTGTAACACCCGGCCTGATCATGGGCGCAACAATCAATAAAACACAGTTTCCTTGTGTTTTTTTCCATCACTATCTTTAGGAATGGCAAGTTGCAGATGCCTGTAATTACTTGTGGATGCTTCTCTGCAAGGGCTCTGCACACATGAAGGTGTTGCTCCTAACCTCAGCACTAAAAGGTGCGTGTCTCTTGCCAGACAGAGACCGTACAGCGCCCGGGATAACACTGCATTCCTACTGCAATACAATCAAAAAAGACTAATCAATGGAAATAGCTTAGGTCCTTCTCTTCACTGATGGGTTTCTAAGGGGGAGAATGTAATTCTAGGGTGAAGTCTGTCACGCTAAGGCTAAGAAGTCTTCATCAGTCAGTACTGGATACAGAAGACAGGAACAGTCTCTCCTGAAGCTGACAAGTCTTTTGTTTCTTTGCAGGCACTGCTACTGGCATTGTAATCAACACTGGGGATCGCACTGTCATCGGGCGGATCGCCTCTCTCGCGTCGGGAGTAGGAAACGAGAAAACACCCATTGCAATTGAGATAGAACATTTTGTCTACCTGGTGGCAGGAGTGGCCATTTCCATTGGTGTTCTCTTCTTCATCATATCTGTTTCTATGCGATACAAGATCCTGGACTCCATCATCTTTCTGATTGGCATCATTGTGGCAAATGTGCCAGAGGGACTGCTAGCCACAGTAACGGTAAGTCTACGTTTGAATTCACCGGTTGCCACTGCAGTTCTTCAGTCCTTACCTCAATTCATCACTCATAAATTCCCTACAGTGCCACACTAACCAGTGAAGCACAGAGTACCCATTAAATGACCTGGCTGAGTTGAGTTTGAAATAGGGCTAGTTTTTTCCACAAAACTGAAAGGATAAGCATTTCATTTGGGAATTCTGGAATAACTGAGCCTTTCATCTTAAAAATTGCAGCACAGCAATCCAGTTTGAAATAAGGTTCTTCAAGTACTGATGCCCCTCAACCGCTAACCAGTAGAACGATGTGACTCATTTCCCCACAACCTGTTCCTATTTGGAAGGGAGAATATTGTATCCTAAAAGCTGCAAGAAAATTCTGCTTACTTTAACACATAGAAGGCATCACTAAAATCCCTGACTGAGAAGCAGCACACGTGCTAAGCACTGTTAGCTCTAAAGTATGCCAACAATGAACAACCAGCAGCACTGCAATAATGAAGAGAATAATTCCAGGATTCATTAAGTTGGCCATTAGGAGCCCCTCATATCGTAGGCTCTTCCGTCTAAATCAGCCTCCTAACAGATACATTTTTATTTCTACCAGCCTGCAAGCAGGTTCCCCTCAGCAGCAAATATGCTTGTGCTAGTTACAAACCTCTGACTTTAATACTGCTAAAAAAAAAAAAAAAAAAAAAAAAGCACTGCAGTCAGCCAAAAGATGTATTTCTTGATGTTCCCCTCCTAAAAAAAAAATCCACACAACCCCCCTAGCAGCTGTACACAACCTCTATGCATCGTTCTGCACCTCACTAACAGTGAGCTGAACTTTACTTCTGCCAGGTGAGTCTGTCTCTGACAGCCAAGCGGATGGCAAAGAAGAACTGTCTGGTGAAGAACTTGGAAGCTGTAGAAACACTCGGTTCTACCTCTATCATCTGTTCTGACAAGACAGGGACCCTCACGCAAAACAGGATGACCGTTGCTCACCTCTGGTTTGATAATCAGATCTACTCAGCTGACACCAGCGAAGACCAAACAAGTAAATAGGACAATGGGGGATCTGGGAAGGGGCAACTACTTGGACCAAACCTATGATGTTTCATACTGATATCAATGGGAATGACTTTTGATAGTTAAAACAGACGCGCCTTCCTTCCACACAGAAACATACTGTGCAACAGCCAAGTCCCTTCTTAGCCATGTAGAAAAAAACATGGAAAAAAAATAAATTATTTTTTGAACTCCAGTCACACAGAGTAAGTCTGGAGGAGGTTCTAATCCAGATCCTTTTGCCGACAGTAAATTTAGTAGGGAAATAAACAGAGAAATATCATCTAAGCAGCTCTGCCAGAACTGCTAACTGATGGATGTAAAGGTTTGCGTCAAACCAAGTTTCCGTAACAGAACCTCTCAAAAGAGCCACTTTCTTCTGCAAATAATTAAATCTTCAAGATTAAGTTTCAAACTTAAGCTTCTATTTCTATCCCGTAACATGCTAAAGGATGCAATGTCTATTTTGCTTCCTTTCAGCCCAGCCTTTTGATCAAAGTTCTCCATCATGGACAGCATTATCAAAAATTGTAACTCTCTGCAACCGGGCGGAATTCAGACCGGGACAGGAGAATCTCCCAATAATGAAGGTACTGCCTACTTCACATCAGCTTATTTCTCTTCCTCTGAAAAAACAAAACCTATTGGTTGTTCTGTCTTTTAATCTCCTCCATTTCACTGCTATACAATCACAGAAGTTTAGGACAGGTGAGAAACCTACAGAGCCAAGAGCAACAGAAAAAGGCAGTTCAAGTAGCAAGAATTTCTATCCTGGTTATTACTACACTATTAATTTAATATAGCAAAATAAAAAAGGTAGACAAGCCTTAATTTATGTCTGTACACACATCTGCTGAGGGTAGCAACTTCTGGAGATGAGACTACCAGAACAAATCCCCCATTTCTATTGGCTACTCCCTTGATGCCTTCTCAAAGTCGTTTGATTTGGTGCAGCAGTCGGCTCACAAGCCTGCTGCTACCCCAGAACTGCATTACAAAGCCACCACACAAACCTGAAAGCGATCACAAAGCCCGAGCTTTTGCCAAATCAAACGCTAATTTCATCACGTTGCTGTAGCTTAGTCCTAGCAGCAAGTGCAAAACAGACGCCCAAAATTTTTCCTGTAAGAATTTTCAAGGCCAACTTGACTATAGCAATGTAGATTCATTGCTGCTTAAGCATGCAGCACATTATAGAATCATACAAGCTCTCCCGACGGAAGTACAGAAGTGTACGAGCTATAAAGTGTTTCATCTTTTGTGCACACAGAGGGTTGTGGTAGGCGATGCCTCTGAAACAGCTCTGCTGAAATTCGCAGAAGTCATTTTGGGTGACGTCATGAATATTAGAGCGCGGAACAAGAAAGTGGCTGAAATTCCTTTCAACTCTACCAACAAATTCCAGGTGTGTTTCACTTTTGGAAAGTATGCTGGATTGTTTCCCACTTAAACCATTTCTATCACTGGATCTAATGTAACTACTTGCAACCTGGAAATCTTACTGGGGTAATTCAGTGGCGGAGGGCATTTAAGCTGCAATAGATACAGGTCATTTCCTTTCATGGACTCCTTGCAAAGCGACCAAAATTAGAAACAAACAAGGATCACGTATGCTCTCCTAAATCATTTTGTACTTGTGGCACACAGCTTTCCATTCATGAGACTGATGATCCCAACGACAAACGCTTTCTGCTGGTGATGAAAGGTGCCCCAGAGAGGATTTTGGAGAGATGCAGCACCATCATGATCAACGGCAAAGAAGAACCACTGGACAGTGAAAAGGCAGAAGCCTTCCAAACAGCATACATGGAGCTGGGGGGCATGGGAGAAAGAGTGCTGGGTGAGTCCAACTAGCAAGACTATCAAAGAACCATGGGGTAAAATGAAGGTTTGAATCTTGGTACAGTCCAGTGCACCTTAACTTCCTTTCTCTTGAAGCAGAGAGAAAGAAGGAAAGCGTACAGCTTCCTAAGCATAGTGTTTAAACCACAGTGACATGCTGTAAGGTCTCTGTGGCAAGAATGCCCTTACTGCTCTAGACTGGTGTTGATTTACCACACCGAGCAGCCAAAAAACCCGTAAGCAGTGCTCAGAGGAAAATGCTCTTCCCTGCTGGCAGTATCACTAGCTTTGCCATGTGAAACATTGACTCTAGATAAACTTTGATGTGAAGGTTACA
Source organism: Megaceryle torquata (assembly GCA_024611175.1). Classification (NCBI taxonomy): domain Eukaryota; kingdom Metazoa; phylum Chordata; class Aves; order Coraciiformes; family Cerylidae; genus Megaceryle; species Megaceryle torquata. The sequence goes on along the minus strand of JANIJG010005115.1, from coordinate 39,438 downwards.
ACAGCAGGGTAAAAAAATCCTCCATAAAAAAAGCTAACGGTTAAATGCACTGGAGTTCAATGGACAAGAGTCAAGCCTGATGCTACAAAAAACAAGCACTCCTCTTTTTCCTACTACTAACTTGTACATCACATCAACCTAATTTTCTTCTCAGGTTTCTGTCATTTGTACCTGCCTGAAAGTGAGTTTCCAGACACCTACCCATTTGACACAGATTCCATGAACTTCCCCACATCCAACTTGTGCTTTGTTGGGCTCTTATCTATGATTGACCCACCTCGTTCCACAGTGCCAGATGCCGTCTCAAAATGCCGCAGTGCCGGGATCAAGGTAGGGATTTTACACTGAAAAATACAGTGATTCTACAGGAAGACTCATGATGATGTAACTTTTAAGATCTTCCACCACACTGTCATTAAGTATATTTCTAGCAGCAACCAGCAAAAATCTAAACCTTTGTTAATATCATGCCACAATTCTAGCTTGAAGGCTCTGAGAGGCAGAACAGATTAAGTGGGAATCAGATTATAGGAAGTGCATGAAACCCCAAGTCATGGAAACCCGCATTTTGGAAAAGCTCAGCTACTGTCTCATAACATCCATTTCTAGAATATAGAAACTACGCCAGCTAGAATTACCTGCTTGTAAACAGAGCAAGGCAGCAGAAACTATTCTCAAGGCGGCATTAGGACCCAGGGCTATACCTGCTGTGAGCTTCTATGCATAAGAATCAGTAATCTCAGAACTGTTCAAGTTGAACCCAAAGCAGTAATTGTCCTGATCTCACTTCCCAGGGGACCCACAAGTCAACTTTCAGCTCGAGGCAGAGAGGCAATCTAGCTAAATAAAGGAAAAATCAGTATTTGGAATTACTTATCTCAGCTGAGATGAATCCCAAGACCCAACCCTGATGGAATTTTCTATAGTCTGAAGACAGATCTGGCAACCGGCAACTTTTCTTCAAGAAAAACAAGAAAAAACTGTGTCTTCTCTGTCAGGACACCTCAGTCACAAGGATCCATTTTAAGATGCAATATTCCAACAAACTCTCACTTTTGAGTATACCTAATATAAATTCTTACATAAAGTCTTCTTTAGTCGGCTTTATTCTAACCTTGCTGCCTGGGACAAGTTCTTCCTTCACAGCCCTGATAAAATAGCACCAGTAATGAGAGGTAGAGACCAGATATCACTACAGAGCTAAGTAATCAATAGCAATAACTGTCATTGTTATGTACACAGCACAGCTTTCCAAGTTCAGATTCTAAACTGCTTCCTGGTCTACAACAATAGATCTCTCACCATATCTCACCCCAGCCATTGCATGGATGTTTGTCACTCACGCCGAGTCCCTTCCTCAGGTTATCATGGTCACTGGCGATCATCCCATCACAGCTAAGGCCATTGCCAAGAGCGTAGGCATCATTTCAGCCACCAGCGAGACCGTGGAAGATATCGCTAAGCGCCTCAACATTCCCGTCGAGCAGGTCAATAGACGGTAAGAGCAAACAAAGTACAGGGGATAACTACAGGTTCATTTTCCGAAGGCCACGCTTTCTGCCCCCATCATGCTTTTATAGCTCACTTCTACATCACGCCAGCTCTTTGCTTTTCTGTTTCTTGTTACACTCCCAGCCACTGTGTCCATCCAACGTGTCGTTGCTACGTAAATAACTGTGTGTCTAGGTCTCTAGCTCTCATCTTCACTGGGCCTTGAAACAAGCCCAGAAAATGGTACTTTGCATTTCACGATGGACTTTGCCGTCACTGCCCATTTGTCAAAACACAACCGTATGAAAAGCAAAATTCGGAATCGCACGACCTAAAGGCCGTCAGTCCCAATTCTTCTTTCAACCAATAAATGTCAACAAAAATAACATCCTAAGAGAAAGATACAGAAAAGAGATCTGCCTCCTCTGCTGTCCTACCCTCCCACTTGGAGTCCTCTTTGAAATGCACTTTCTGCTGTTACGTCTGCTCCGGAGGAAGCTTCAATTACTCCCCTCTGTTTCTAGGTAACTGTAATTCACTCTGGATTTCTACAGTGGCTCTCATTCAACACCTGCTGATTAACAACTAATGCTTCTGAAATTAACGCAATTTGCTGCTTTCCTTACTATTAAGCCACAAACACTCTATGAGTGCACTATTTTTATCTAAGCCTTTTGATTTGAAAATTTACCCAGCATTCCCATGGCTCTTACAGAGAAGCTACAGCAGCAGTAGTTAATGGGATGGAGCTGAAGGATATGAGCTTGCAGCAGCTGGATGAAATCTTGTGTAACCACTCAGAGATAGTCTTTGCTCGGACATCGCCCCAACAGAAACTGATTATAGTCGAAGGCTGCCAAAGGCAGGTGAGTAAAAGGTGTAAAAGGTTATACACAGATATGGCTATAGGGCAATTCAGGAGGCAGTAGCTTTCCACAGATACCATCCCTGAGGTGAGGCGCTGGAAACCAATTTCCAATGCTCTCTAAGCTCTGTTTATACTCTTTTCACTGTGCACGAACATTATCTAACAGATTGCCACAAACACTGTCTGGACCGAATCCAAACTACTCAAATTCCTGTTACGGACGCCAAACTCCTATTGACAAAATGAGCTTTTCCCAAGTTTGACTGGCGTGGAGCTGTACCAAGGGTCTGTCTTTTGCAAATAATTCTGAGAAGCTGCTGCTGTACTGCACATAAAGCCTCCTGGGCAGACACTGTAGACGTTTTGGGAAGGAGCCTTCCCTCAGGAATTCTTTAAACCCAGATAAAGCAATGTTACCACATCCTCTCATCTTATCTCTTGTGGCCATTGAGACACATGTATTTCCCACCCACAGGAATGTTTAGAAAAGAGATAAGGTATGAAGCCCGCAAAGTATCGTAACATGATTTATGTAGGACCGAGCCTTATCTATATTACTTTCAAAGACTATAAAACAACCCACAGGATTTTAAGAGAATCTGCCCCATCCACGGCCAACATTACGTAAAGGAGCATGGAGCGCAGCCAGCACAACAGGCAGAAGGGAAAGAAACGACAGGTATAGAGCTCTGAAAAAGATGCAAACTGTCATCAAAAGACTCTCCCCTCAGACAGGACATCTTTCACGTAGATGCTGTCAGCCGAAAGCCACACTACTGCTGTGCCTAAACTCTGGAGAGGAGGAGATATGATGCAAGACATGATTTTATTTTTGTAATTATGCCAGAGCTAAGCTTTTCAATCAGCATTATCAGCTCTTTGGATTTAATCCTGAATTACTTTCAGGAGAGAAAAAAAATTAAATCTCTTAATTTAATCTCTTTTATTTTCTTTTTGAATGGCCTTTGGCACAGGAGGTAAATGTATTCTGCACCGCTTAGACACCCACACTCCTAGTAGATCTGGCTCTTTAAAAGATGAAAAGGACCACCCTCCCCACTTCAACTCAAGCCAGCCAGTCTAAGCTATGTTTAGTACTCAGAGCTTATAAGCCCTTCTGTACATGGCATTATTTATAGGTAGTGACACTGTGCTAAATCCCCACAGGGACAGGACATTCAGTATTTGTATTAATCAGTCTGTCTGGCTTCTTCCCACTCAGAGTGCTCTGTATTGCTATCAAGGCATACTTTTGTATCAGCTAAAACAGGACCTTTAGCTGCAGTGGATGGTTTCATTGGAAGAAAACAAAGCTGCTGCCTTGAATTAACAGTTTTCCCTATTCTGGATTACTAGCACAATTCTAGCATCTGGCAATGACCAGAAAGTGGTGGGATAGGATGAGAATGGTCTCTATCAGAACAATTATGATGAAAATCGACTGATTCTGTAGGCATTTCACACACACACAAAAAAAAAGGCAGAAAAAGCAAGGACAGAAGATTTCTCAACTGAATCTCCCACAGATACCAAAGATGAGCTGGGGGCTGCTCGCACAGAGACAGACCATATATGTATAGACAGATGCCTAAATCTTTAAGCGCCCTTGTATTCATTCCACAGGAAGAAACGACCAGATTAAATGAATTTTAAGCACATCTAATGTAGATGTCTACTCCTTAGGATGCAGTAAATCACATCCCTGAATTGCCCATTTCTCTCTGCTATGAAGGCAGTGCAGATGACAGACAGGGGCATCTATCACACAGAAGTCTGAGGATGCTGTATTAATCCTGCCTAGTGTTTTCCTCACCACTGGCTGTGTTTTATGTGGGTACAAAGAGGATTCAGAACTTCCTATCAGCCTCTTCTGGAGATTTAAAGACAGGGAGTGTGCCGAGAACAGCCTGTCCTTAGGGGAAGACAGCACCATCTCCTCAAAAAAACCCACATCTGGATCCTTTTGTGTGTTCCAGGGAGCAGTTGTTGCCGTGACTGGAGATGGAGTCAATGACTCCCCTGCTCTTAAAAAAGCTGATATTGGAATTGCTATGGGTATTGCTGGTTCTGACGCAGCTAAAAACGCAGCCGATATGGTACTGCTGGATGATAACTTTGCTTCTATTGTCACAGGAGTGGAGGAAGGTAAAAACAATGTTGCTATCCACTTTCTTAGCTGAAAGCTGCTGACAGCCACACTGCACTGGTGGGTCCTCCTGATCCTTCCCTCCCGCTATTTTTCTTTCTGCATTTGAAAATAGGATTTTGATACTAGGAAAAACTGGAAATTAATTCCATTTACAGGCACATAACAAACAGACAGTAAAGAAACCATCCCTCTCTCTCGTACTTAGCATTGGTCTCCTATCTGTCTCCTGCCTGTTCAAGCTCCAGACAAAAGCACTGCCCATCTTGCTCCTATGCAGTTCTGAGCCTCGGAGAGATACAAATTATCTTCTCTCTGCTTTCATTCTATTTCTTGCTTACACATCACCCTCACCATTTTCTGCCTGTGACAGTAACACCCATTCCCATTTTCTTTCACCATAAAGAGCTTGTTGTTTCTATTAAAAAACTGTGGTGTATCCTGGCACGGGACTTCTTCCTCAATCCTTCTCACTGAAGGATTTTTGATTTTCAGTTTTCAGAGGGCTCTATGGGAAGGTAGGTTAGTAGTAGTTCAAAAAACCCCAAACCCTGAGTGCATGAGGAAACATATGAGGAAAGTAGAAATAAGCAGTAAATGTTTTCACTTCAGCTAATTAAAATGTAACTTTTCTCTGGAAAACACTGTTGACAACTACCTTTTACAAAAGTGTTTCCCTTTCCTCCAGGCCGTCTGATCTTTGACAACCTAAAGAAAACAATTGCCTACACCCTGACCAAGAATATTGCTGAGCTGTGTCCCTTTCTCATCTATATTATTGCCAGCATTCCACTGCCCATTGGCACGATCACCATCCTATTCATTGACCTGGGCACAGACATTGTAAGTTGGGGTCTCTGAAGTTATCTTCTGCTGAAATACCATGAGAACGGCTGGGTGCAGACAGACATGCAGAACATTGGAAGATTTAGTTGCTTTGCTCTGCAGCTGTATAACAAGCTAGTGAAAGAGTAGAGGGCTAGATTAAAAGCAGACAGGTACAGTGAAAAAAGAATAGAAAAAAACCTGCAGAGGAGGGGTGGAAAGAAAAGAGTTCTGATTCACGCTGACAAGCACCACTCAGCAGTGTGCAAAATAACAGTGATTCACTCAAGAGTTCATACAGATTGCTGCAGTTACTACAGGTGATGAGTATCATCAAGACATTTCATCAGTGCCCAGCCCTAGGCGTCTGAAAGACCGTTTATTGTTTCAGTATCCTCTAGCCCTTTGGATTGTTCTATCATCATCAGACCTACAAAACAGTTTCAGACTTCCTCAGAGTCTTTATGCATGTCCAGAGAATGCTACAGGGATCCATCTTTCATTTGCTCTGTGTAATCTGAAAAGGCAGGGTGTGTGCCCAGAGCCACTTGAGAAGGGAACCTTCTCTGAGAAGTAACTGAGTAGCAGAGAAATGTTGCCACCAAGACTCTGATGGTTTATGTCTATTGTAGATCCCCTCTGTTGCACTGGCCTATGAAAAAGCTGAAAGCGATATTATGAACAGGAGACCTCGTAACAAAAGGAAAGACAGGCTGGTGAACGAGCAGCTCGCTGTGTACTCCTATCTACAGATCGGTAGGTTGGCCTATTCTCTCAGACACTACCTTGCATCAGCAAACCACGACAGTCAAGGTCATTAATTTTTTAAAAGACGGGGAGCTGAAACTCAAGTCCTTCCTTTGCCTTCCTAGACAAATTTACTAGCTCCCTCCTATTGCTTATTATTAAACAATACAATGGGTTTGTATCTACAGTGGTCAAGAACCTTGGAGCACTAAGAGCTCTAGAACTACGCTGAGACTTACGGCAAGTTTCATGCCATAGACGATAGATTGAGATTGATATCCAGCACGTTCCCCAGTCCTCCCTAAATTTCGCTTCTTCCTCATTTCTACCTCTTTTGATTTTGCAGGTATCATGCAGTCAGTAGGAGCCTTTGTAACCTATTTTACCGTGTACGCTGAACAAGGTTTCCTCCCTTCCTCACTGCTTGGCGTGCGAGTTGACTGGGAAAGCAATGCCATTAATGACTTTGAGGATTCATACGGACAGCAATGGGTAAAGAAGCACCAAAACATCCTTGCACTGTCTCTTACCCAAGGGTTTCTTAAGAATTCTACACTCTTCTCCAAAATAAAAGATTGGGGAAAGAGAGAGATTTAAATGCAAAAAAACATTAGTTTTCATCTAATAGTCCCTCAGGATACAATCTTTAGAGCTTCCTGCCACCTAGCTCTTTCATTCAGACTCCATTCTTTCACCCATTCCTCTACAATTTGCTGCTTTCTGATTCAAAGCTGCTAGAGATGTACCACCATCTCTGGACTTTATGTTTAAAGCCATCATAATCTCTCAGCCCTGCTTCTGAACAGCACTACTATAAAGTACTTCGAAGACTCTCCCTCCTCCTTTCACTCTTCACTCCCCCTCACTCATTCTGGAGAAATCACAAGACACAGAAGCCATTAATAAATCAATATAAATACCTCCTTAGACCAAGCTCATGCTTCAGCCTAATGAGTCATCCAAAGTAACTAGCAGAGTGGAACAACTGGGCAAAATCTGATCATTATGTATCTAAATCTGGAGTAACTCTGCATTTACACCATAGTAACTATCACAAGTTTGCAGTCACTTGCACAAGATGTAAGTATTTGATAGAACACTATCTGATTTTTCCTTCTCTTTGCAGACGAAATACCAGAGGACATACCTACAGTGGACTGGCTATACTGCCTTTTTTGTCAGCATCACGATTCAGCAAGTTGCCGATTTGATCATCAGGAAAACACGAAGAAATTCCATTTTCCAGCAGGGTCTGTTCAGGTAAATTTTGCAGTTTCTTTACCTGGCACACAAGAGGCTAATTAGCCTACTGCTAATTTTAGAAGAAGGTTAACTCAGTGATGTAGGCCACTCACATTCAGCCTTTCAACAAAGACTAAACCTGGTTTCAAGCAATTGCAAATCTCCCGCCTTTCCTACTTCACAGTAGAGGGTTTCTTTAAAGAAAGACACTGCACCGGTTGCTCTGAAAATCTATCATCTTAAAACTCTCCAGCCATTAAAATATTTACTACAAAAATAAGGGAGTTTTCTCTCCAAATTATTTTCTTAAGTTCTTTGTGTAGTTATCAATATCGTGCATTTGGACTACTCCGAGACAAGTCTGGCCCCTGAGGAGATACCAGCTGGCTGAACACCCTAACATAGCGCTGGCTGCCCTCTGCAAATACTCTGCCCTCTTCAGTCCCATGGAAGCCAGGGAGTTAAAAATATCTCCTGGGACGGAGGCCGCATGTAAAAGCTGGCATTTAGTCAGAGTATTTCTGATAGGAAAGCAAACTGTTCTCCTTTCTTTATCTGCAGGTACAGAGCCTACACCTATGTATATTTCCTTCTTGCATTTCCAGTTGAGTCACAATGCACACAGCCGGGAGAAGGCATGACTAATGCAGACTGCATGTCTACCTAAAGCTCGCTTTAACCTAGCTAGGTCAGGAACACCACCAAGACAGACACAGGCGCTTGTGATGCGTTACAGTCTGCCACTTGCCCTGCACTGCTGTGCCTGCGAAGCCCACTGCGCGACGCAGACAGTTCAAGCCAGCAACCAGAGCACACCCACAACCCCCACGTGCACAGCCTCCCCTCTGTGCTGTGCCATCAGGTTTCTATGCATAGACAGAGGCATGAGACCTTTCCCCTTTGTTTTTTTTTCCTAGGAACAAAGTCATCTGGGTGGGCATATTTTCCCAGATAGGAATTGCTTCGATTCTTACCTATGGTCTTGGACACGTGACAGCCCTGAACTTCACACCGCTGCGGTGAGTTCTGATGCTGGTGTACCTCCCTCACCCTCCACATATAAAGAGGCATGGACTTCCCATTCTGCCAGGAACGGACAAACGGGAGCAGAATGTCCATGAAGTACAATGCAGGGAGAAATATTTAAGGATATTCATTATGAACAACAGGGTAGACAATGTCTTGACCAAAAAAGGCATTATTTTCATAGTTTCCACAAAAAACAAAAAACAAAACAAACCCAAAACAAAACAAACCAACTAAACAAAAAAACCCAACAAAAAAACCAACCAACCAAACAAAAAAACCCCCCAAAACCAAAAAC
>JANIJG010005115.1:0-30695 GCA_024611175.1 Megaceryle torquata | reverse complement strand
AACCCCAAAAAACCAAAACCCAAAAACCAAAACAAAACAAAAAAAAAACCACACACACACACAAAAAAACCCCCAACCAACCAACCAAACAAAAAAAACCCAAAAAACCAACAAAACCAAAAACAAACCACCACAACAAAACAAAAAACAAAAAACCAAACCCACCACTTCTACTGGATTTACTATTGAGGATCCAGAAACTTATTTCTGTACAACAGAAATTTTATTATTTTCTCCAGGATCCCCAACATTTTGGTGACATTATGTACCATTTTACTTAATTATATGCAGCAGCTCTTATTTTAAATATATCACTGACAGAAATGTTCAGTTCTTCTGCCTTCTCCAGAGACTGTAATACCACCAGACAACATTCACTTCTGAACAGTACCTGGAACACATCGATTCAGTAACCACTTAAGACTGGGAGGCTTTCATGCACATCATCATATTTCTACCTATATGAGTGCTTAAATTCAAAAGGGGGAAAAAAAAAAGCCGAAAAGGACAGATCCTTTTTTAGTAACATCAAAGAGCAAAGACAGAGACCCCAGAAATTCAGCTGAGTGGTTAGATGCTTCTGAACAAGAATCTCTTCTCCCCCTCCCAGGTTTCAGTATTGGTTTGTGGCTGTGCCATTTGCCATCTTGATATGGGTCTATGATGAAGTCCGCAAGCTGTTTATCAGGAGATACCCAGGAAGTAAGTAGATTTTTTTTTAGTTTACTATTTTAATATAATGTGTCTTTCCTACCCCTTGACTCGTACCTTAGCTGCTGCTAACAGGTGAACAGCTTAAAAATGGACCATTTGTTTTCAGTGATTACTTTTCTTTTACAAGGAAAAAGCAACTGATTTTTTTTTCCTCCCTCTCTCCCTTCTCCTACTGCAGGCTGGTGGGACAAGAACATGTATTACTGAAGTACTTATCATTGTCTGCTTCCTCCTCGTGGAGAGCTTCTTCCCCACCTGACACAACCTCTGCTGCTTTCAGGTCCTGTCTGTGCAATATCAAGCATGAGTTCACCCCCTGAAGGGGTGAAGAAATTTCATTAATTTAATGAAGAAATAAGGACTTTAGAGGTTGATAAATTACCTCCCACTGTACTGTAAAGCTGACACTTGTGTAGAAATTGAAATGCTACCTATTTTTATAACAACTTGGAACTTGGAGAGCACTCTGAGAGGAAAACATGCATAAAGGAAAAACAAAAAGAAGACAGAAAATCCATATAATCTAAGGCATTAATTTGCACTAAAGGTGTTCGCTGATTTTCTTTTTTGGTGGAAATGAATTCCGAGCGAGTGCATACAAAGATCTGTATTACCTTACCAAGGGTAAAAATGCTGTATAGGAATAATTTGATAATAAAATGTTTTTCCAGAATACAGTTCTCCATCTTATTTTCTTATACAGACTAAGAGGAAACTGAGCGGAACAGGAAAAGACCTAACTTCTGCCAGGCCAAACAGGAAAGAAGTGCAATTCTGCTTTTTCTGCCCCCTTAACAGACTAATGTACTTCAAATACCTCTTCAGTTTTGACAAACACATCTTGAAAACCAAGGCACGACCGGTAGAGTTGAACACTTTGAGATCCCAAACTCAATAGTCAGTTCCCAAATGCCCCAATCTCTATGACAAAAAGAGACATTTATTTAAAGGATGCATTAGATAGGTGCAGTTAAAGTTGTATTTGAGGCCAGGTTTTATGGATGGTCATTTTAGCAAGAACTAGTCAGTACCACGTCTTGTTTAGATTTTAGGCTTTATCAATATTAAAGTAAACTATAAATAACGGATGCTGATATTTCACGTTTAAATACAAGTCTAAGACGAGCTTTAGAGAATAAAGAGGGTCACAAAGAGAACTCCTGTTACAGCAAATGTCATGAGGGGTTACCAATGAGAAAGAAACCAACAGAACTGAGGGAAGGGAAAAACAAGAGTGTTTTCTAGCCTAAAGCCTGCCAGAAGTCCACATCTGTATGATGAGCCTCCTTCCTCAAAACTCCTCTCCTTAATAGCTGGCTGGGTATTACAATGAGTATCAGTTATAGTGGATGTCACTGTTTTTTACATACAGATATGAAAAAGAGGAAAAAGGAAGCAGAGGAAGAAGGAAGAGCAACGAAAAATAAGCATGTCAGCAATGGGCAAGTCCAAATTCCAGATATAGCTGCTGCTTATCACTTGGTAATGCAACACTGTAGCACACCAACAAGTACACAAGGTGCCAAGCTGACTCATTTTGACACTTTGTCATTTGTCAGTAGTCAGGACTGATTTGTCTTTTGCTGAAATAACAGGAAAAATATGAGGAGAAGCTACATATGTTGGGTGAGCAACATCACCAGCTTTCCACCATCTATAGATTTACAGTACTTAGCCAAAATGACATGTTCAAATATCGACGGGAAGAGGAAAGAAAAAGGGGCAGCAGCTACCACATAGAAGCAGGAAATGTAGCTACATTTGGTTTATTTCAAAATCATTTTGTTGAGAAAGCTCATGGGAAAGGTAACTGGACAGGTTGTGCACTCACAGAATACATAAGAGTCTAAAAGCCCTGAGAAGTGCAGTGGTTGCTCTGCAAAACCCTAGGAGAGTGCTATCACTAAGTACTGCCCACAGGACTGCAGTTTTGTTTCTGGCCTCTGTTTGTCACTTGCTTTGTTACTCAGCACCTCTGATTACATTCACAATCAACAATCACGTTGCTGCTAATGCAAAACAAAAACATACCCATGAAATTGTATACACAGAATCTTAGAACCTCACAACACAACAAAAGAGACTGACAAAACCACAAAGCTACACCCGAGAAACTTTCCCGGATTTCAAGGCCAAGTGACTGTGATACAACTTAACACTGGAAACTAATGCAAGCAGAGTAAAAACAAAAACAAGGAAGCAAACATTTTGAGACAACTGGGAGAAGAGTAAAAGAAGTCTGTCATAAGTAGTATCTGGAAAACTAGCATATGTTATGTGTCTGTGTCCCCTCTGTGCAGAAGTGGGGGAATCCCATTTTTTACTGCAGAAAAAAAAGCCACCTGGAAGATCAGTAACAGCCAAAATATAAAGGCAGCCAATGCTCTGGAGCAAAAACCTCAAAACCAGCAAACCATTCTGAAACGGTCTGCTCTAGTACCTGCAGGGCCAGTTTTGTCCTTAGCGACAGTTGCCAGCAAATGTTCCTCTGCATTTCAAATGGTGCTTGAGTTCCAAGTCCTCTTCAGAGGCTAAGAGTAGTACGCAGCCTAATAGCTCTCTAGTTTGGCTGCCTGTGACTCCATCACACCAACATATTCTTTGAGAGGACAAGTTGTACTTTGCATTCTGTTTTCCTGTATCGCTGCCTGAGCAGAGAGTCCAAATCAGAGCAATTTACAAAGCAATTGAAAAGACAGGTTAAGAAATCAGAGGATTAACATCATTTCCATGAAGGGCAAAGCCCATGAGCACCTAAAGAGAGATTCACTGTTTCTAAATCTCTGAGACTTTCCAGTATTACAAAAGATGTCAAAACCATTAAGGTAAAAGGGACAAACAGGCCATAGGCGTGCAAAGAATGAATCCCACATCTGCTCACCGGCATGCATAATGTTTGCTAGCACTAGTAAGTCTGGGACAAGACAGGTCATTGTGTAACAGCACATGAGGGAAACAGCAGGTAGGACTTCCCGGTCTAGTATAACCATCCTCCACTGACAACTAACTAAGGTATGAGGTTATGGTATCTGATGCAAGTGAATGTGGAACTGTCCATAAACACAGGCCTCATTTAACCCAATAGACTCAGAGAACATCGCTGTACCCATCGAAGTTAACACTGTCCACAAGGAAGCCTTCAACCTTGCACGTTTCTTGCTACTACATGCATACCATTATTCTTGTTTGAGGGGTGAGAAAACATGTAGGAACCATAGACATGGACCATGAGAAATACTTCTGTGCTAAATAGTGAAACAAAAAGAGAATGCAATTCCTCTACTCAGGTTTTACTTGGAAATTCCTTGAGTGAGTTCTGCAGTCTCAACAGCAATAAACACTTGTCTCCCTCACTGAAGTTGCAATAACAGAAAGATACGCAATGGAGAGAACTGAAATGAAGTTAACATACCTTCAAGCAGACTGTTTCTTTTCTACCTACAACTATGTGGCAAGCATGCTAAGAGTTCATTTACTAGCTCATAAACTGAGAGATCTTTCTTGAACTGAAAACTGTGCTTTCTTGCTCCAGCCTCAGCCAGACTAGACAGGTCAGATGTCCCTACTGATTACACTGAACTTCACAGCTTTCCTTACCTCCTTTTGATTCTTTTAACAACAGCTTCTTTGACCAGTTTTCTCTAGTTTAAACTAGCTCTCACCATCTCCCCCTCCCACCTCCACAAAACCCAAACACCTTTCCCCTTTCACCTGCTCTGTTACTAGACAACTCCTGCATTCTGGACACGAGGCAAGCAAGATGAAAAGGCAGAGTTGGCTTAAGGCAAAGTGCTACTCTGCAGCAAAAGACAAAGGGAGAATTTAAGGGTGGCAAAACCCACCGTGCATTGCAGTAAGTAAAAACCCAGGCAGGCAAACTGTACCAATTTCTCTGTCGTGAGGCCTGTCTCTTGGCCCTGTTAGTACGTTGCTCAAAAATTAATATTATTCATAGCAAGACTTCAGACTAGACAGTGGGATTTTATAGTACACTTCCTAACACACAGATTTTGAACAAGTCAGAGTTACAAGCAGTTCATCTTGGGGTTAGTCAAGCTTTAAGACTGTAACAAGTAATACCTACCTTCTACCATAACTGTGTAAGAGATAAAGTTCCTAAGTGTGGCAGCTCTGAATTTCCCCTTATGCTCAAAACAAAACTGATTTTGGCAGTAGCAGAACAGACACATATAATACATGTAGTACTGCACTGCTCAGTGATGGCTGTATGCAGAGCACATTCCCCTTCCTGTGCATCAGGAATTCTCAGGATTATATTTTTAACCACACAATACAATGCAAGAGCTGAAGAGCTGTTTGAGAGAACTTCTGATGTTGAGATTTCAGCGAAGACTGGAGGGATACGGTGAAGACTTGTATGAGGTGGACAGTGCCTTCACTGTCATTAACTCTTAGACAGGGTTCACATTTTGTAACAAAAACTATAGCCAAATTATACAGTGAAAATTGTTCTTATTACCTGTTCTGGTGACACTGCCTCTAGTGCAAGGAACCTCTTCACCAGATGCCATGATACTGCTGGTCCACATCTATCTCCACTAGAAGAGGAAGGAAACCACAGACATTAATCTTCTGCAAACATTTGCAGACAATTTCTGTTCTCACTACACTGTCAACACTTACTGCAAACAGAAATGATCACAACAATGCTAAAAAGACACACCCAACCCACAGTCCATTTATTCTTACGGTTCAAGAGATTATTGCTGGTGCACCACCACACAAAGAACTCTGGGCTGGCTACTCACGAGGGCAACAGTTCTCAAGGGCCTTACTGCAGATCTGTGATGTAGTGAAGTAAATTCACATAACTGCATATGTAAGCCATAGAGAGACAGACATCATTGTGCTTACAGAGCATGACTGTGGTGCTTTAACACAGCCTCAGAAATGTCTTTAGCATTATGCAATCTAAGGCATCCCAATTTACAGAGACCCCAATGATCTGTTCCAGCCCTGCCCTCTGACAAAAACTCTTGAGAGAGTGTTAAGATGGCTGCATTAATTTCTTCTCATACTAGAGATTTTCACACAGAAAAATCACCCTCTCCTAAGTCATGCCTTATTACACCTGCTTTAACTAGGTCAGTTCATGAACTTTTTCCAAAACATTATTTTGCAATGACTGAAAAACTGGTCCAGACCCACCTGTGTGAAAGACCCCCTGGGAGCAGATATTTTCTGGCAGCACTGCAAACCCTATAATCACTCAATTCATCTAATTCCAAGTCACAGCACCACAAAGCACAACGTAGTTTGCATTCCTAATGACACGCAATTTCTTGCTCCAACCATAACTGAGTTTCCTTTGACTCCACATTGTGAAGTGACATTTCTTTTTAAGCTGAAAAAAGAGTTTTAATTTGAAGGTGCGAAATCTGAAGCTATAAATGAAAAAGAAAGACAGAAATGCAAGATGCAAAGGGATTTTCTACCAGCATTTGTCTTCCTAGCAGATTCTCTGGACCAACCGTAACAACCACAGCCACATGAGCTACTGATGTCGTGCCTGTAAGATGCTATCTTCTAAGTTCATTTGGCATCATTTAAATGCTCCTATCACTAAGAATGCTATTTAGAAAGCACAGTTCAACTGGAATCACTTTTAGCTGGTTTGGTGCTGCTAAACCACTGTGGTGTTCTGCTAGGAATTTCCGGCACAATGCCCACTAGCCCAGTCAGAGCAGCACAGTATGTTGCATTTAAGGACAGACATGAATTTTCTGGCAGATGCATACAGCAAAGCAGCAAAATCCTCAAAGTCTAAAACTGTGTCTTTTATGTAACAGCCTACTCTGAAACATCACTGTTTTTTAACTAATGTCACTTTAATTCAAAAATGGATTGCAATAGACAATGATTCTTCCTGAAAAGACTAGAAGATTAATTCCTTCCATCCTGTGTTTCATGAAAATTTCAAGCAAAAAAAACCAAACCAAACCTACAAAGGAGAGAAAGCACTGCTCTCTTTCTTGAAAAACAGAATGATAGCAAGACTTCCAACAAGTTCTCTACAAAAGTGAACTTAAAAGCATAACTGCTAAAGGTTTAAGAGCAGCAAAATACGTCCTCACCTCTGGGAGCTGTGCCTGAGGGAGCCATCATGGAGCCTGGCAAAGCCACAACTTTTCAAAGAAAATATCCCAACCTGAGGATCACTATTGGGTCCAGCTGGCTGGCGGCTGCCCATGGCTCATATTAGCCTCGGGTAAAGACAGCTTGTGCTCCGTTCTCCCCTACATTCACAGGCAGGCAGAGGAACAAGGCCCTGGGCCCACAGCAACCCCAGACCCAGCCAGTCTCTTACCGAGCCCTCCTTGAGGTAAAGCACCACCTCAGCTCCCCACGGGATCTCTGCCACCCATCCCTCAAAACCCCCCAAGGATTTTGGGACTTTCCCCGAGGACTTACCTCAACCACAGCCCAAAAAGCACAACTTCAGCAGCACAGCTGAGCAGCCGTTGCCTGCTCGGAGACCCAGCGCAAGTGAGTCCTGTCCCTGCCACAGGGCAGCGCAGGTGCTCAGACCATGGCCCCCCATTTCCCGACACCGAGAGAGCGTAGCTGCGCCTCAGGGGGGCCGCCTGGCGCCTGCTCCCAGCGCCACTGGCACTGCCCTGTACCCTGGCAAGCTTCTCAGGGGCCTGTTTTGCTAAAATAAATACACATCGGAACAGATACATTTCAGTATTTATACTCCTACAACGTCCGGGTTAAAACTGAAGAAACACAGGCCTTTCTATCCAGTACGAACAAAGAACTTCCCAGCAGGAGGGAGCAGCACACTGAAGCCCATTGCCAAGCGGCACTAACATGGCAGCAAGATGTGCAAATGCCGCAGAGATGGGCAAATGCAGCCTCCAATTCTTTGTTTAACTCCCCGTGGGCACTGCTGAAGCTGTCAGTAAGCACGTGCACTTGGAAGACTTATCAGCCAGAGAGTAGCAGCTTTTCTGTGTTCCCAAGAGCTTCTAAGGTGAACGTGATCAATATTCTTCAGGAGAAGTATGCATTTAGGTGTAAAATAGGCAGAAAAGACAAAAAAGACAGTAAAAATAGTAACAGATTGCTCTGCTCAATGAAGCAGGTTTGACAACAATGAAATATCTCCCCTTCAAGTCAACAAACCCACATCCTGTCATGGTACCCGAGGCCCATTCAACTTAATCGATCCTTCTTTAAACACAAAGAAAAATAGTGATTTTTGTAACAACTGTGATAGAAATAGTGAGGCATTGAAGCTTTTCAACTGTTGCCATGACTCTGTTCCTCCAAATCTCACCCCAAGAGTCTATAACTGGGCCTTCTGTCTGCATCTAACCCCACTGTTAGATTAATAACCACTTGGCCCAACCTCATGCCAATCTCAATGAAAAAACCAGAAGGTACTTTATCAGTCACCTACTGTCACTAGGCAAGAAATGTCCTAACCTGTAACTATCTTGACAATAAAAATATTGGAAGTGATTGCATCATTTATTTTTCCGACCTATGAATTCTTTAGTCATTCGGTCCTTCTGTTCTGTCCCACCTTCCAGCCCTACCTAGTCTCCATACTTCTTCGGACGCCACTCTTGTAAAACTGGAAAACACAACTTTTTGGGCTATGTAACTGAGAAACTACAAGAAAAACCACATTGTTCTGTACAGGCCTACCCTCTTAAGCAGAAATTCCCATGCTGTCAGTCTGCCAGGTCTGAAGCCCTGCGAAGACTCAGCCCAGCTAAGAGCCATGCCTTTTGAAAGGTGCTCTCTCATTAACAGGGGAGAGAGGTGTCCCTCAGCTGTAAGAGCTGGTGTGACCTTTGTTTTAACTATGGAGAAAACCAAATTATTTCATGTGAAACCAGCTTGAACCTGACAAACGAGAATGTGCTGGTACCAGCAGGGAAGGAGGAGAGCCTGTGTGCTCCCTCTTCTCTGCTGGTACCAGCAGATCCTCTCACCTCCACGCACCACTGCTGCCCCAGGCTCCAACGTCTCTCTGCTCCCTCCCTGTCACACTGGCCAAGTCAGTAGAGAAGTTCCAGCAGCACAGAAGAATCCCTCACAGCTACAGCTGGAAGACATGAAGACTCTGCACTAAATGGTGAAGTAAATGAAGCAAAACAGCTCAGGTAAGTCTGTGACACCTCACAGTCTGCCTCAGAGGCCTGGGGAGAGAACATCAGTTGTCCGATACGAACATCAGTTACATCGCACCAAACCGATGATAACGATTCAAAGATTTTAAGTAACAGAAAGGGTCACTCAGAAACTAGGGTAGCTACAATACAAAACCGAAAACTAGAACTGAACTAGGAAAATACAGAACCAAAGATGGAGACACGGACACATGGCCAAAGACATCAACTACGGGGAGATGGAAAAAAAAAAATAAAGTAATAAGAAAATTAAGTTCTCCTTTTATAAATCCTCTGAAGGGTTCACGTCTGAGGAAAATCCCATGACCGGTATCTTTTATCATGAGAGTCACCCTACTTCTGGTAGAATTCCTGGTGTATCTCACCTGGTCTCTAGGCCTATTTTCCAGACATTAAGTCAGAATCTCCGTGACTTCCCTGGCAGTTTGATTGCTCTGCAAATCAGAGTGTGCATCTGAAGAGGAACAGTCCTGAGGTGTGAATCCTAATCAGAGCACAGAAACACACTTAGCAAAGTCATGGTAGCAATATGGATGGAGAGGAAGATGGACAGAGGGGAGGAATGCAAAGGTGTGCTGAACGGGGTGACAACATGAAATAGCTCATCCGTGTTTCAGAAGTTCTGCACAAAAATCCCCAGAATATGTCGCGTGAGAGCAGATAAGAACCACAAGATGAAGTGTAGGGAATTCCCCCGAAGCAGAAAGCCCAATGTCCCGAGAAGCTACCCTTTACTTCTCCCGAGGGCAAAAGTGGTGCCAGAGGGTCAGGGAAGGGGGAGACTTAAAAGTTCAGATACCACTCACAGCAGAGCTTTAAACCTGCTTGATTTTGAGCTCGGTTTTGCTACCTGTCTGCAGGGAGAGCTGCCAGAAAGAAGCAGCCATGCAGAAGCAGGAGTTACGACAGAAAGAGGAAGAAAAATAAACATACACCTATTTTTAATTTTAAAGATGCCTACCATGCTAGATCCTGTAGCCTCCTCCTTTCTTAAAGAAAATGCTGGTCTGTGAGAGGAGAATTTCAGTTTGTACATACGACAGAATACTGAGACAGTCCAAAAAAACATACTGCGGGGATCTTCTCTCAGATTATTCCCATCTCAAAGCACCAGTTCCTAAATCACAGCAATTTCTGTTGTACCTAATCTGATCGCTATGTTTGACCATCTGCCCTGTCCCTACTAAACCAAATCTTCTACCCGTGAAGCCTTCTTTTTACCCATCTAGGGGGTTGTTTTGGTGGGGTTTCCCCCCTCAAAAATAAAGCCAGCCCAAAAGAGTGATTAAGGGTGAAGTACAATGTAAAAGTAATTTCCTATGGGATTTTAACAGATGAAATTTGAAGTCCACAAAGAGATTCTGTCCCAGGAAAATTGATGTTTCTTCCTCATACATAAGTAAGATGCCTGTGATTTGTAAAAGATCAAACCCAGCCTTTTTATGAGTTCTGAAAGTTAAGATTCCATCACCCAGAGAAATATTCCTTGGTTTTGTCTCATCTATGGAGATCCAGGTGCTCTCTAAAGAGGTGGCCTGATTTCGGCCGAGATTCAGAGAGGCAGTCTGATGCAATGCTGTCAGCTAGCTCCATTTACCTAAAAAACAGCTGTGGAGAAAGGAGAGCATAAGCCTCTGCTAATAGTCCAAACAACCTCAGCCCCAATTTTGCATCAAGGTTCAAGAGACTCCCAAAGCACAAACATTAACCTATTTACCCCAAATCATTTACCAGCAGAACTGGAGTAAGCAGATACTGGTATAAACTTCCCTATTTACACATACAAGTCCTCAGGTGAGGTCAGGAGCACAATGCTTTTGTACTGCTATTGCTTTTCAAGCGTTCAGGTCAGTCATTCTGGGAAATGTGTGCTGCTTGCTTGGTCTTAACTCTCTCTGCTCCTTTGCCATGCTGGGAGCAGCACAGCTCTGGCTAGAACTAGTCTCTTCTCTTCACTGTGGCCAAAATGAATTCTGCTTTAAATTCCCAGGGGTTTCAAGATAGCTAGTCTGCTAGATTAGCCTCGAATTACCATGTATTTCTGCCTGGAATCACCAGGTATGAGCTACGTTGGAGTAAAGTTCATTACATCCTGAACACTCTGCGTTCCCAAGACAAATCTCCTCCCATTTCCCAGCTGGCCAGCTGTAACTGAGCTTTCTTTACAAGGTACACACCAGGGCAGGTCAACCGGGACAGAGGAGAATTGCCCCCCACTCAGCACCACCCAATGAAGTATGAATACTAACTCAAAGGGGAAGTAGACGCTTGGCTTCACAGCCTCCAGTTGAGATCGCAGCTGGATCCAGCTTGCTTGTTGCTGAGATTAAACTCTTCTGCAAGGTGAATTTCTCCTTGAGTCCCGGATCTATACAACCCAGTCTCAAATTTCCTCCCAGTCCAGAAGGTGAATGTGATGGGAAGAAAAAAAAAAAACCCATAAAAGAGTAAAATCTGAGGGGAGTGATTCTGCCGCACGAATACTTCCTTTCTGAGCTTAGCTAAGAGTTTCTGAACTGCAGTTTGCCAAAAGAGGGTGGAGAAGCCAAGGTAAGCAAAGGATTTACAACACTACAAAGTCTTCCTTGTTCTTCATTACTGCCGACCCACAGCGCACAGGTAAATACACTGCAGGAAAACTCCTTAGGGTGGTAAATCATTGATGAGGGACATTTGCCGAGGGACTCACTATGGATCAAATAACATTTACATCTTAAATTTCAAATCATCTGTCCAGAAGAGAGTTGAAGGACTCTTTACCTAGTGTACCCCACTTCTTTTGCTAGAAGAGAAAAAGGTAACCCTATCCTTCTCTGACAAGACAAAAAAAACCTCCACGGGTTCTGACGTCATTCAGAGCAAAATATATCAAAATTTCATTTAAGTGTAGTAAATCCAACTTCACCACATCAGGTAACAAGAGAGGACCAGGTCTTTTTATAGTTCCAACTTCTAACTTCTACAGCAGTGTTGTAATGTAAATCCAAACCACGAATATCCATTTTTCCCTCTAATCTCTCCCTTGGTATCATTTGTGAGCACATTCATTGTCTGGCCCTTTTCCAAAAGGCTGTTAGCTCAGGATCTACATGCAGACTGGTAATTCACCCTTTCTGCCTTCTAACATTGCTCAGTCTGGGGATCCTAAAGTGCTTGGCACCCTAAAGTGCTTGGCACTTCAAGCAAGCTGCTTTCAAAACCAGTTTCTTAACACCTGCTAAAAAGTGACTGGCCTCAACATCTAGCATTACAAGAGGTCTTCAACCTATACAGCACATTGAATTCCTTCTTGACCACAACCCAGTTATCAGCTAGTACCTATCCTGGCACCGTTTACAAAGGCCAACCTGTTGGACCTACACACAATGGCTCTCCAGTACAATTTAGTAAGAGCTGGGCACCTGGAAACCACCAGCTTTTTTAATGCTGCATTCTTCACTTTGTTTGACTTGGCAAATTTTCTCAAAGAAACAGCCTTATCAATGGCTTTTCTCCCCATAAGAATACCACACGTGTAGACTGGGTATGGTTTTGGGACTACAAAATAGAGAGTGGTTTGCTTTGTTGCTCAAAGGTGTAGGAGTGATGGGCTGCAGCAGATTTCTTCCAGAGAACAGTGCATATTTTGTGCTATTTTGGGCTTGGATTTGTCAGAATTTACACTGACTGACAGATGGGCGAGGGGGAGACTGGGAATCAATGCCTGTTGCTTTTGGTAGATATAAGTGGATTTTCCAGGTCTCTCTTTTTCAGGGTCTAGTACTGCCAGTCAGTAAAAGATAACATGGAAAACTAAGTTTCTTCTTCCTCAGTTAAAGTCTGTTGCCATTCTTCCAATGACTGGACTGAATAATTGACTTAAAGACAGCATTTTTCCCTGCGTAAATTATGAAGCCATCTTATCTACCTAGGTATTCTGTTTTCTTTCCTAGTGAAAGTGATGGGGGTAACTATTCCCTTCATCCCATGTTCATTTACTCAGACTTCTTCCAAGACTGAGTTTTTTAAGTCCAAGAGAAAACAGAGATTTCCCACGGAAGTAACTTTTTTCTGATGCTACCTTACAAAAATGCTGTGTCCCAACAAATCTTAGGTCTCCGCAAATCCAAAGCGGACCCTCTCTCTTACTGGAGAGTGTTAACAGCTCTTCTCTTATTTGGGAGCCTCTGTTAAAAAATACATTTGGAAGACCTTTTAAATTAGAACTGTTTTCAGCAACAAATAAGAGTTACATAAAAGCAAATGCTGCAACTTTAAAATTGGTTGTGAATTTATCTGAGATCAATGTACTGCTGGGTGCTGTACAGAGTAAAGTTACGTTCTCACTGATTAGGTTTTACAGTCTCTGGGGTTTTTTTAAGAGATACCTGGAAGAAGAAAGGTTCACCTGTAGCTTTTACAAGAGTATCTAAATTTTTATATGCAGTTTTACTATGCTTCTCATTGTGCTGCATATATACGAGTACTTAGCACAGCAAACCAGCAGGACTGCTGATTCAGCAGGTACATGAAAGACACGGCAGGGTCCATCCTGTAGAAATAGGACTTGGCAGAGGAGTCATAAAATTATTTATAGAAGCTGGTCAGGTAGAAGTTGAGCTGAAAGTACTATGGACTTGTTAACTGAATACTTCAACAATTCCAGAAATAAACCTACTGTGTTAAAGATGAACCAACCCGGTGCTGCAGTTTGTCCTGCCAGCTTCTGTGACTCGCCACACCAGCCCGGTGCCTGCAACTAGCAAGGCTGCATTTGGCAAAGTTATTAAGCGACGTACCTGGCTTCAAACTGATTCAGTGATGATCTAGCTCAGCAAGACTATTCTTTTCTCATAAAATGAGGCATTTACTATTTCAGGATACTGGAAACAATCCAACAAATTAAGTGCTTCATCAAGAAATAAACCAACAAGCATAAAGATGGCCTCCAAAACTCTGGACCAAGCGACTCCTTCCATTTGCCATCATTAGAGTTTTCCAGTTTCTTTGGAAGGAGAAGCCACAATTTTTTTCTTGTTGCCCTGTGGTCTATGACTCCTTTTACCCAGGCAGAAAGACAATACACCCAGGGACAGCTGCTGGGAAGCCAAAGAAAGTCAAAGTATTAATTTCATTCAGGTCATGGGTCTCACCTTCTGTGGATGGAACTTCCAAAAGCAAGCCTGGATTTCACTCTGGTAGGCGACGCTTTCAAATATTCCCAATTCCCCAGTTTAGCTGCAGAGAGCAGAGAAGCAGCTGATGGGAGAAGATCAAATGCAATTCTTGTCCTTCCACGGACACACATCATCTATGACTCCAGCACTTCACACACAACTGAAAGACTAAAAAGTATTTTCTTCTTTAGTTACAGATTTTTTTATTCTGGAAATAACAATTTCCCAATTTAATTGCAAGTTAAGAACCTTCTTCTTTACTTTAGTCTTTTATTCCTGCCCTAAGAGCACAACTGATAGGATATTCTCTACTCTCATGTTAGATAAATGATTACAGAAACATCTACTTTAGGTTACCTACCCAGGAACACTGGAGCGACAATGCTGTGGTCTTCCAGCAGTGGTGTAAAACCAGCTTCTTGGGAACCTTCATATTCTGTGGAGGATAAAAGCACAGTATTAAAAGCAGAAGCTTTTGAAAGAACCATTTCCTGGAGGTAGAACTGGGACTACCAGGAAATCTCTGTCCTACAGAGAGGTAATACTGACTTCCACTAGACCATTTTCAAAAGCATCTTTAATTTCAGTGTCCAATTTCTGGTATCTTAGCTCTGTCTTCAGCAAGTGTTCAACATCATTAGACCCTACTGTCTCTGAGTGGAGCAAAGGATGCTCAGAGGCTCAAGCTAGGAATCCAGAAAAAACCCCACACTTTTAACTTTGACCTGTGTAGGGGTATTTCTTTAGCTACAAAGAAAAACAAAAGCATCTCCAATTCAGAGATTTGCAGATTTACATATGTGCAACTTTGAGCAGTACAGAAAACTCTCACTCAGTAGCTGCGATGCGTAGTGGGGTCCTGGTTCTAGAGCAAATTCTTCACCTGGCTGTTCTCATCTGCCAGTTCAATTTCACCTGCAACACACAGAAGCCTAGGTCAGGGTTCAAGGGCAGGAAGCTACTAAGAGCTATGGCAATTCAACTCAAGACACAGCTCAGCGATGCAAAGGTAATCCACATCTGAGAACCAGCCCAAAGGCTGGCTGCACTTCAGCTGAGTACTACGACTCAGGACCACTCTCAGAGTAACTGTCTGCCTCTGATCCTAGTGGTCAGTAGCCAAGTTACATCAATGTGTACGCTTTTTGTCAAGGCAAAGACCAACTTGTACAACTTGCCACAAACCTCTTTGGCTGTGGGATAAGCTGGCTTGTAATACACCACACTTTCTATGACCTAGAACAACTCAACGGATTGGTTACAGTTACATTCATCAGGGGCAACTTGATACTGGTTAATGTGACTGTATTCAAGAACAGAGGGTGAAAATCTGCAGAGAATCCGCCAGCAGATCTGGGCTGTTAGCACATTTCATCACGTTGACAAGGTAATGAAACCCACATTGGGTATTTTCTTGAGATGGACATTTTCACTGGACCCTTTCTTCCAACAGCACTTAACAGCACTGTACCTAGCTGTGCAGGTGTGAGAGGCAAGGATTAACCACACAGCAAACACAGCCCAAGGCAGCCTCAGTTAACTGCAACAAACACCTTCAAGAACATTACCTGGCTCTGTCAAGACACTGGGAGGCTTGAGGACAGTTTCACACTGAAACACATTATCAGCAGAAACCACCCAGCACATTTCAGAGCCACAGTGTCAAAAACCAAAGAGGTGCCTTTTCAAGGTACTCAACCATACCTTCCTTCTCGCAGACACAGCAGCGTCTTATGCTCTCCAAGAGAAGCTGAACTTTACACTGAATATTGAAAAGGGCCTTTTCATTTTCTGTTGAGAGGCGTAAGTCAATGCAACCAAAGTAAAACCAACAGCCCTGTGGGCCCTTCTCCAAATACCAAATTAAGTGACCCTGCACTTGATCCCTCTTATCAGCAGTCTCAGGGCATGGCATCCTCACGAATGTTAAGGGACTTCACAGCTACTCCAGACAGCGCCTGGACTCCCAGAAGACTCCACAGACCACTAGAAAAAAAGAGCTATCAACAGTAAATACTTCAGAATTAGAACAAAACCAATGGTTGCACCACTCTTTTTATTTGTTCTTTCCTTTCCAAGTATCTATTAACAGAGCATGAAAAGAAACTGTGGTCTTTTCATTGATATTCTTCAGTTTACTTGGGACAAAAAAAATAGCCAAACCATTCTGAAACTCAAAAATGTTTACTTGTAACTGAAATGTTAAGAAAACCACAGTGAGGAAAATAAACCCCTTCCAGTACAATTTCATACACCTATCTTTGTTTTTATCTAAAACAACAACAAGAAAAGTTTTAATTGGAAAACAGTTACAATGAAAAATCTGACAAGTTTTATTTACCGCCACCTTCCACCCTGCCTTTAACAAACAATCTGGATCCACAAGTCACAGAGCTAACTCTGTCACCCGTCTGGGTACCATGTCTCCCTGTGGCTATCACTGAAGATGCTTCCCTCCATGTAGTAACTGTTACAAACATATCTGCTGATAACCTAAAAAAGAAAGCCGTGAGGAGAGCAGTAACAGTTTTTTCTCTACTGTATTCTAAAACAGGCTATCCCAGAGAATGACCTACAGCTAGGTGTTCTGTAGTGCTTGCTTGTAGGTATGTTTTGCTTCCTAAAATCCTCCTGTTTTCTGAAAGTCCCTTCAAATAGTCACTAAGTACCTAAATTCTCCCAAGGTGAAGTTGCAAAGGAGCCAAAACAAACTTTTTAGTTTTGGGAGCAAGCTAAGAAAATGGGGAACCACTGAAATGAGTACCTTAGGGCAAAAGACCTTGCGGTTCCTCTGGATGCAGAGACACCAGTTAGTGTGAGAGCTTCCGTCTTGGCTCCTGGGCCCCGAAGTCTCACCCTCTTAATAGCCACTTATGGTTATGCAAAGGCAGAGGGAGTAAACCCAGATTTGTGTCTAGGAAGCAGGAAGGAGTGGGTTCAGCAATTCAGTAAATACTGCAATGAGAAGAGGATAGGCTGTGCAGTTGGCAACAGGTGGCTGAAGCCTACCTGTGGGGGTTGCCAAGGTACCATGCTGGCTCTCAGTGAAGCAACTTCCCGTTGCTATACTTCACGAGAAGCTAAGGAGTATTTCACAGGAAGAGGTGGAGCAGGTGTTCAGATCCTGCTCCTGTTCCACAGAAGCAAAGCCCACTTCACAGCCAGGCTCTCTTGGCATCATGCAGACAGGCCAAAAGAGTAAGACTGTGAGAAGGGCTATTTTCAGTTTAAGGATCAGGTTCCCAGCACACCGGGCACTGGCAGCTACACCAATTCGTGCAGTCACCACTACAGATAATAATTTAAGTGTGACTTTTGTTTGCTCAGAAAAATCACATCTCTAGAGGCCCTCAAGGTCTCTGCCAGCAGACCTTACTGAGATCAACATGACGGTACTGAAAACATGCACAGGCAATGCAGAGATACTGGACAAGGCTCAGAAGTATGGCTCTAAACCATACCAGAAAAACCCTCACAACTGTCCTCCCTAGCAGAGAACATAAAGGCTACACGGAATGCCTTGAAAAGTAGGGGCTCTTATGCCACCTGTAGCATCACGGGTTTTCTGTTGTACTGACTTAACAACAAATACGAGAAAATTAACTAACAATGTCAAGAACCCCAGCTTCCTTCCCAAGCCTACAAATTATTGATAATCCAAGGCAAAGTGGAAAGTATTTCAGGCAGGTTAAGCAAACAGAGTATGGATTATTCATTGCATATTTGAGCAAGTATATAGATCTTACTAAATACCTATCTATTCTGATACGTCAGGTACCGCAGCTCTGTCCGCAGACACACACACACTCTCCCATAATCCACCTTCAGCCACTGCCAAGGACAATGTTCTTCAAGGAAATGAGCTGGTGGCTATTTTACTTTGCAGAAGATAAAATACTTTGCTTCTGTCTCGTCAATCCTCTGAGCAATGCAGCTCCTCTTTATTACCAGCAGCAGAGCTTCATCCCTCTGTGGCCCAGGAATCCAGCAGCTCAGAAGAGGGCTGAGTTCCCCACACTTGTCTGATGTTTGCTGTCTGTTACAGAAATTCAAAACAAAAGCAGAGTGCAAATTCAGTGGACAGCATCAAGGGACATCTACGGCCCCGCTACAGCAGTCCAGTCCAATGGGAAAAAACCCCAACAGAACAGGCCAGCACTACACCCTGATGCAGTGACTCTAGAGCCTGTGGCAAGCTGCACAGAGCACACTGACAGCATGTCCAGGCCGTTGTGAAGTGCACTGTATCTGAATTTCAAAATAATGCACATGATCCACCCATAATTACACCAAAACCACACCATTAGTAATTTCAAACTCTAAGCATCGCTTTAAAAATTCAGCAACAGCTGGAGGAAAACGTTCAGTTCAGAAGACATCCTGCTTATTTTAACTCTGTTTATTTACTGCCATAAACCAGTAGACAAGAAAAGAACCAGGCGCCTTATTCTCTTGCTAGTAAATTGCTCCCTAAGATCACAGATCTTGGCTTTATTACAACATTTTCCCCAGGAACCTTTTGTGATGAACAGAAAAGCTCTTACAAATGAATTCCTAAGAAACAAAAATCCTCTGTTTAAGCGCCTGCTGAGAGAAAGTAGGAAACACGTCTACACATGTGAATTAGCCAAGCACTTTGGTCTGCTTATTGATCTTCTGGTGACTTCTTTTTGATGACCTGCAGCTCAACAGCAGATGTTTGTGGGTGTGTTTCACCAAGGCACCAAGGGTGAGAGACAACTTCTCTCCCCTTGGTTTGTCTTCTATCTTATCCTCTTACAGGGTAACAAAAACTGCAACACAGACGAAGATTTGTTACCTGGATTTACAATGTCTGAAGACCGCTGAAGATTCACTAAACTCTGCCTGATTTCACACAGAGTCTTGGCGAGGGGGGAAGCTGCTATCAGGCCCTCCTCCTCCAACTCAGTCAGGTAAGCCAACTGGAGATCAGAACCTGGAGAAAACAGGAAGGCACTCTGGAGTCTAAAAGAAGAAGCTCTTCATGGCCAGATGACTGCTGCCACAAGGAAATACTGCACTGAGCAGAGAGAAAGCCCACCCAGGATCTGTGAGGATCACAGAAGTGATGGTTCCTGAATTTTCCTAACCTACCCATACCAGCATTTATTTAATATAATGACACCTGATCTCTTCCCTAGATGTGTTTGCTTAAAATAGAGGTGTTAAGGGTCTGTGGGGATGAAAGCTCCTTAACTTCCCTGTTACAAAGGAACAGGGGAGAGACATTTGGCTTGCCTGATCTGAAGAAATTTCAGTTGTTCAACCTCAGAAAAAAAAATTACGTGAAATTAGAAATGGCATAAATGAGAAAAAGTAACTATAACATGTTGTTAACAAACATATATACCCTCTCTTAACCTTGCCTTCACCTTATACTGTCATCTCTGAAAAGTAACCATGACAGCCACAGCTAAGTCACTGCCCTTACCATGCTCTTTGTGTTCAGGGAAGCTGAAAAAAGAATCACTCTTACTGAAGAGTTCACATTGCTGAGGCAGCTCATGGTCCTGGGGGATAAAAAGGGACCAAGAGTTAAAGAAAAGGGCAAGTCTGAAAACTGTCAGAAAGGTGAGAGGTGGCCCAGCAACAGACACCTGAAACTCACCTGCCCTTCTACTACTTCTGATTTACTTTCACTGGCCAGGCTGTCCAGTGGGGGTACAACAGCCACCTCCTCCTGACCTTGGACCTTCTGCTCCATCTCTTCTTTCACCGCTACGTTCTTGTACAGAGCCTTCTCAAGCAGCATTTCCAGAGCTTTCATTAACTCTGTCACCTCTTGCCACGGAGCACCTAATGAACCTGAAAAGCAATTTAAATGGACTTGTAGAGTACTACATGAAGAACTGTATCTCCAGAGAGAAAGCAAGAGCAGGAGAAATTCCACAAGATCACTCCAAGATGCTTCATGCTGTAACATTTCCAAGCAACTCTACGCTTACCTGTTCCTAAGCCAACAGACCTGTCTCCTCATTCAACTCATGTGAAGACAGGCTGTCAGCTTGTACAGAACTACAACACTGGAAGCCACAATCCTGTGGGATCTCTTCACAAGTGTATTAGCCACGCTTGATTTTTTAACCAGTCCACTGATGCTACCTTGATATTCTGCTTCTCTCTTGCTCTGCACCCTGGTTCTCTCACCTGCTTGGAAGTTGCTGCTGCAGTGTTCACCACATGGTTCAACATCTGCTGCTGCCCAGCTGTTCTCTGCAGGTTTATGCCCAGAAATCCTCTGCCTGGCAAAGATTTTAAGGCCTTCAGAGTCCTTTGCTTGCACCATGTCCTGTTTACAGAAAGCAGCAGTATTATACTCAGAAAGACTCACAACCCACACATTCCCCATTCTGCCTCTCCTATCAGAACAAAGATTAGCCTAACTATTTTGTAGCAAAATAAGATACCAAAAGGATTAAGACCTATCCCTCAGTAAACTGTCACTTCAGGGGAATCATTTATCTTAGAAGCGTCACAGTTCCAAAACTCCCTTCCCTCAACTGTTTCTTTACACTGACCATGAGACTCTGAATCTGCTGTCTGATTCCACTGTAAAACACCAACACGTCCATCCTGTGCTTCGCCAGCTGCGATGCCAGGTGCAAATTCTGATCTTCCAGCTTATCGTACAGGGTGCGAACACTGAAATCCTCCAGAACCCTCAGTGCAAAACGCTCTTCTGAAAAACAAGGTAAATCTCATACTGGCCAAAAGTCTGCTCTAAGGTATTTCCTAGAAGGGGCACTGCCTGTTCATAGGAGGCAATGGCATTTTGTGCACTGCAGAAAAGGAAAATGGATGAGGCAAAAGATGTAAGAGATGGTCTCGTTCCTTAGCGACGGAGAGGATGACAGAGCGTTACTATCAACTCCTAACCTGTCCCGTAAACTGCCAGGGTGCTACTTCTCTGTAAGCTCACTCTCAGCATCACTAGATGGTGCCATCTGCTGGGCTCTGAGTTTGCTGTACCCTGAGGAACAGCCTGAAATTCCCAAGATGAGGTCATCCCCAGAAGGCAAACAAGGCCCATGAGTCATGTGCCTTCAGAGAATAATGACCAACAGGAGAACCCAAGGACATATTTTTAAAGATCAATTAAGAAAATTAATTCTTCACTAGTCATTTGAACTTGCTATTGTTTTAAAAGACTTTTCCGGGTTGGCCACTTACCCTCCTAATTCCTAAGGAAGAAAAAACTAACCCATTCCAATGACAGGAAGTTACACTCCCCAACTGCACAGATCAAAATGAACCTGGAATGGAAGCGCGAGGTGCGCGCGTGCGTAAACATGCGCAAATGCAGAGCAGCCAAAGTGTCTGCGTGACCTCCTGCGTGTGCACCCACTTCTGGGTGAGCAGGTATCCAAACTAGAGAGTCAGGAGAAGACAATAGAATGGGGAGTAAGTCAAAGAAGTCAGCAGGCGAACACCTGGCCCAGCACTTCACCTGCATTAGGTGCAGCTCCTTTCTCTCCAAAGCCAGCATCTTCTCCAGAACCATGAGGACCAAGCATCTGATAGAACTGAAAGCTAGAGGGAATGACAGGAGAGGGTGAGGAGGAACTCCTTCTCAGTAAAATCAGATCCTCCAGTATCACAAGCCCAGTCCATGCAGAAGGACAGTCGTCTTGTCTAGATTTTCAAGTCAGAACATGCAAGGCAAGCCTAGGCCAGGCAATAATACTCCACTGTACTGCTAGCACAGGCAGTAACACTCTGCAATTCTAGCACAACAGAGCTGTTTCAGAGCTGGAATACTGCTGGGTAATACCAAGAAACTCTGTGTGCAGCTAGAATCTCAGCGTACTGTAAAAGCTGGCAAGAGGTCCAGCATCAGGGACTGTGAGAGTCAGCAAATGCAACAGGACATGCTTCTCTACTATCAAGGTCTGAGCTCCTGATAGCTGCCACACAAAGGGGGTTTACCTGTCTTTAAGGAGGATGTACTCTGGTGGGATGTGCGGCTCCCCCAGGCTCCTCCATCGTGGCTTCCAGCTCTTCATGGGGCTAGTGATGGGGATAGCAGGCTGGAACACGATAGCCAGGATTGTCAGCACCACAGTGAGGAAGCCCAGAACAAACAGGACTGCTGGGGAAGCCAAGAGGGATGGGAGGAAGGGAGAAACACAGGCAAGAGTATCAACAGCACAGTCACCCCTTTACACTTACCAAACACTCTCTCTCCCACACAAAATCAATATTTAGCAACCTTCATATTCATTACACAGGCTTCTGCTTCTCCGCTTGCTGATCTAGGCAAGGAGGCAGAATGTTTTCAGCACTGGTAGCTGAGGGTGACAGAACCAAAGACCTCTCCTGCAAGCCACACATTCATTTCTATTGCTTTAGTTGTCCTTTCAACAACAGACAAGGGACTGGTATGTGCCCGGCGCTTACATGTATGGCTTTGAGGAAAGACCTTAAATGCCCTTGTGTTGAGCCTTCAGTAAACTCTTACGCGATGCATTTAATTTCAGTTTAGTTTATCACAGAAGTGCACTGGCATTGCTTTCAAGCCAAGGAAAACAAAAGCCCTCCATTACTTCAACTCGTCAAGCAAAGTGAGGGAAAAAATACGACTGCTCCTTCGCTCCTTGAGCTTCTACACGGGCACGTTCTTGGCTAGAGAGCAGTGAACTTTGGGAAGGGAAGGTCCACAGGAGAAAGGGACTAAAGGTGACAGAGACAGTGGTTTGATAGTATTTCCAAAGAAAATGCTTCTTTAAACACAATCGAAGAGGTACAAGAAAGGTCAGAGTTAAGCATCAATGTTCAAGATCGATACCAGAGCGTTTTGGCTGTACCTGTGATGGCAGCCCAGTTAGGAGCCAAGTTCAGATCTTGTTTCTTCAAAACCCCACGTCGGGCCAGCTGGAACAGAGAAGAGGGCTGGAAGGACACATCTCTGGGGTCACAGCCCACACCCGCTTCATTCACAGCCACAATCAGGAAGTGTTCCTCAATAGTCCTATCCCTGAAAACATATGTCCCAGACTCCAGGAAGACATGGGCAAACCTAAAAGGGAGAAGGAAGGAAGGCAGTGATTGATCCAAGCTTCCTTGAGCCTCCAGCTGCGATGATGGTTAAATACACGGAATTGAACACACCAAACTTCGGTGTTTTCACATACTGAGCACTGCCAAGGTCCTACTGATTCTGTGACAGACTCGCTAAGTCCTGCCCATAATACATGCACTATTAATCACACCAGATCTTACCAGGAGATGTTGAGGTGAGTCTCCTGAATGAGGTGGTCTAGCCTTCGGAAGGGTCCAAAATCCCAGTCTGGGTTGCTGTTATATAGATGCTGCTTCTGATAAACAGGGTAGTGGCTGGATGCACGGTCTGGGAACAGTTCAGCACAGTGTCAGTAACTGACCCGCTTCAGTTAGGAAAGCTGACACCAGTCTGGCAAAGAACTGCGCAATTGCATTTCTTTCATAGGGCCACGCAGTGTCAGCTCATTTAATTTAGGTAGTTAATGTCAGAAATCAAGTCAAAAAGTAAAAAAAAAAAAAAAAGCACCAGGTAAGTCACCATCAGAGCCTAGATTGAAGTTCTGGAATCCTCGGAAGGCAAGAGAGACAGGGAGGTGAAGGAATGTGCTCAGACATGCAGCACGACCCAATGTGGAGTCATTGCTCTGAACAGGTCTGGACACATCTACCTGCACATAGACCCAACAGCACTCACCATGGGAATTGATGCTAAGCTGGAAAAGGATCGTGTCTCCTGCTTCCAAACATACTACGGGGTTAGGAATGAGGGGCAAGGCTTGGGTATCTTTGGTGGAAGTCCTTTGGGCTCGACGACCTTTCTGCAGCAACTGATCTGATGAAAAAACTCCTGCCACGGGCAACAGAACAGAATGAATTCTACAAAATGAGCAGCGTGTGAAGACACCTGATCCTCAGCAACGAAGGACATTTTATTTGTATCTGTGGGCAATTACAGCTCACAAAGCCAAATTCTGCTCTCAGTCACACTACCAGAAATGAGGCACAACTAGGACCAGGAACCTGCATGCGCTTGTCAACAGACTGGCCTCCAAATGGAGTATCCTTCTAGTTCCTTGAAAGGCCGAAATCATCCTACAGTCTTTATTTGACGCAGTCTTGGGGAGCTAACCGTGCAGCCCATGCAGGTCCCCACTGTTTACTTCCAGACAGCATGAGATCTCATCTTTGCAAATAGTTCGGAGCATCTGACAATAAATTTCCTCTATGTCAACTTGCTGTCCAGTTCCTGTGCCAACTTGAAAGGAAATGAATAGCTTAGTCTGGCTGGAACGTAGGCTCGCTCTCAAGTCTTACCTGTGAGAAATACATCCAGTACATCCATGCTGGAGACAATGAAACCTAGCACTCCACTGGGACTAAACAGAACCAAATGCACCCGCTGGCTTTTCTGCACGTGTTCATCTGGACCCAGGATGTTTGTCACTTCCTATTAAAAGCCGAGGGGAACACTAATCACTGATACAATCAACCCGGGACTCAGACCCTAGCTTGTGATCAACCTCACCTTTAGCTGTATGAGACTGCTCCAGTGAGGTGTTTTTCCCTGACGTTCAGGGACTGTCATTTGCTGCCTGGTCAGTACTCTGGGTAATGAGACATACGAGTCTCCCCTCTCTGCTCACAGCTTCACACCCCTCTGGCAACCTCAGCCCCCAGGAGTCCCTTCACCTAACTGTAATTTCTAAGGGCTCTCTCCAGACTTGGATGCTGTGAAGGCATTCCCCCAGTCCATACTTACCCTCACTTCTTCATTCATCCTCAGAAGCAGCTCTCTATTGATGCCGAAACCCAAGGAGATGAGTGGGGCTCTCAGCAAACATAGCTGGTCACAGAGCTCCTCAGCAGAAACATACTGCTTGCAGTGACATCTGTAAAGCAGACAAAAGGGTTTGATCACTTATGATCCCCAAGCAAACAGCTCCCACATACCAACAGTCAGGCTAGGCCCAGTATCTTACAGTCTGCACTAAGAGTGGGCCTACATCCACAGAGAATCACAGTCCACCTCATCCTGCATGGTCTGTGCCATTCAGCGGATGTGAAAGGCCAAAATGTGACACATCACTCTCTAACTGGCCTCTGTTGGTGTGCCAGAGAGAGATCAACTGCAGAGCTTATGCACACCTCCCTGAAGTTCTGCTCTATGGTTGAAAGAGACAGTGTGATGTTAACACTGGATTTCTGTGCATTAATGACAGGAGAAGATTTTGCAATATAGAAGTTCATTCACACAGAGATCAAGGCAGTATCACATGACAAGAACTAGCTTCAATGCTTTAGCCAGCACTGAGGGGGGTGTGTGTGTGTGTGTGAGGATTTATTTCCTCAGTTCTGGTCTAAATCTAGTAGAGTGATCATCCACTTTTGGGGGGCTCAACCTGAGGTATGTGGAAAAGGTCTACCTCAGGAAATGTGAGCTCTGTCCACCCTCACCTTGTCACACAGTGTTCATTCTGACGTCTCCACCCAAGCACACAAAAGCACTGGGTGACATTGAAATCTCGAGCATGCTCTCCAGGTAGAGGAATGAGGGTGACGTTGAAAACTCGAGCCACACTCTCCAGGTAGAGGAATGAGGGCAATGAATGAGACTTAAGGACAACATCTCCACAGAAAGGAACTCCAGCAATGGAGAGCTTCTCAAAAACACCGCACATAGCCCTACCCTGGAATGACCTCAGGGGATCAGGAACTCAGCCAGTGAGAACCAATTGTGAAGTGCTTCTTAATGAAAGGCTGGGCTGACACTTACATGCCCAGCTCTGCATTTATCTCTCCACCTGCAGGCCCGCAAGAAGGAGCGCAGTCATAATGCTCAGGAGAAACGCACTGGCGTGTAGATGCTAGACGGACCTCTCCGGGCGCACAGAGCTCATCCACCTGGAAGAACAATGCTCATCCAACATGTGAAACCAGACAAGCTCTAGTACTTCAACCAAGATGCAGCATCCCTAAAATTCTCTTCCTTCCCCACCCACACTGCTGACATTCAATATAGACATCATCCAACAAGGGCCATTAAAAGGTAACTTGGAAAGCATGGAAGAAATTTCACTTCCCAGCCAAACTTTTCAGGGGGGTGTGATGAAGAATTCCATTGTAACAACACAGAGGCTTAAAATCCTGCATCTGTCACCTAAGGCACTGCACTGCTCCCCACTGCCCGAGAACAGAAGTATCCTTTGCCTCCATCTTTTATGGACTTAGCCTCACAATGTTCCAGTAAAAAAGGCAAGTGTCATTATCTTTTGGGAAAGGGTGAAGGTTCTCAAACAAAACAGCTCAAGGAGTGCTTGTGTCCACAGCAGACCAGAGAACTGAACTTGAACTGCACACACGTGCCTTGAGACAGGGTCTACAGCACTGAATTACTCTCCCTCTCCTGCTCGTCATGCAACAACTTTGTTCTGAAGCCAAATTTTACCTGAGGCCAGCAGTCTTGATCGCTGTTGCTGTCAGGGACTTTCTTGCCTCTCTCATCATAGTAAATGTAACCTGCTCGGCAGATACAGGAGGCGTCCGACGGTTGGAAAGCGCGGTTCAGCCCATGGCACGTACAGCTGGCAGCACCTTGACGAAGAGGTTGGATTCAGAGTGGACATCAGGGTAAGGAATACAGTTTACAAAACCTGCGGTCCCCAAAAAGGAGCAGTTCCTGCGTAAAACACTCTTGGACAAATCCCACTGCTCATTTTAGTGACACTCCTGGAGCCTGCTACCCCGCTGGCACAGCAGAGCTGAGCGAACAGGACAGCCAGCTGGAACCAGTGTGCCTTTTGCTCCACCAACACAATCATCAGCCCATTTCCTCAAGTGTCCATTTAACAGGAGATGCAGAAGGGCCCAGCCGAACATTTGCAGCAGCTGCATTGTGACAAGCATCCCACAGATTTGTACATTAAGCCCCTGCATAGGGTAAGGAGCCAGTCAATCGCTGCACAGCAACTCACCGGGCTGAGAGGAAGAAGAGCTGCCACAGGGGAAACAGGCAGCCTGAGCAGGAAGGTGACTGAAGGTGCCAGCAGGACAGGCCTGACAATCTTCTATATGCTTTGCGAAGCTACTGCTCCCGTGGGTCCCCGGGGGACAGGGCAGAGGGGCAGATGCCAGGGGAGGGCAGTAATGGCCACTGGGGCAAGGCTTCTTGTGGTAACTCCCACTGCCTAGAGAAAGTGGTGGGCTATCTCAGACACAGGCACTGCTCAGGGACCCAAGCAGGGTGTCCCCAAGAGATAGGCAGAGAGCAGTTATTTATTCCAGTTATACAGGTGCACACACCTCTATGTATACATACAAACAAACAAATATATATAAATACATGTGCACCTATGTATAAAGTTAATCAACATTCAGCATTTTTCAATTTCACTTAATATATTTAAATACATATCTTGATTTCTTTGTCCCAGCTACTTCACTGGACAAGTCCAGTGGCAAGAGTGGGTAGGTATGATCTCCTCCCCGCTGCACAGCAGGAGTTAACGCATCAGTGAACTTAACACAGGATCCCAGCCAACAGATGGGCTTTCAAATGCCCATAAAGATACCCCTCCTGCATCCTAACACAGCAGGTTCCAAGCAGCAGTGGCTGTCACATGGCAAACTTTGAACTTCTACATTCACTCTTCTACTTCTGGTAATATGTTAACTCTGAAGAGTTGAAACATAGGAATTGCAAGCAGTCTATCTTATCTGAAGAGATCAAGAAGAAGAAAACTAGAGCACTGAAGTAAGGAAAATACAAAAAAAAAAGGGGGGGGGGGAAGTAAGCCACCTGGAACCTGACCAAATCCTTTAGGTGACTCTGTAATACCACCTCCTCAATAATGATCATCACCACCCTTTACTGTTCCCCTTCCTACCAGAGTCGTTTCCAGGAAACACTGGTTTGCTTGATGTGGATCCAGGAGGACAAAACCACTCAGGCAAGCACTGTCCATCTGGTCTTGCTAGGCCTGGCTTGGAACAGACCCTTCCAGGAGGGCACAGCTGGCACTTGGAAACATCCCAGATATTTAAAGCTTCACTGTAGGTTCCAGGAGGACAAGGATACTGTGTGGCAAATTCTGTCTTCCTGGGGCAATAGTGACCTAGGAAAGAAAAGACAGATTCCATAAAGGTTAACGCACACTGTTGACAGCCTACGAAGAATCCATTCTCTTCATCTCTTTCTGAGAAGGAGTGATCCCAAGCTATGATGGTGAGCCCACCCTGCAACCTACCACTGCTCTGCGATAGCTGGGTCATACTGGCTGCAAAAAATGAAGCTGATAGGGCTAAGGATCAGCTCCATACCATGTAGTTTTATCAATGGAAGATCTCAAAGCATGTGACAGTGGTGTACTGTTACAACTGTCTGCATGTTCAAGCAAGAACTAAATCCCAAAGAGCTCAAGTATTTTGACCAAGGTCACTGATTATGTCCAGCAGCAGAGATTTGTGCCTCACGCAACCCGGCCCAATGACAAACTTACTCCAAATAGCCATATGGGGACCCGCCAGTCCCTGAAACAAAATCTTCCAGACTGAGTGGGAAGGTGCAATGAGACCCACCTGCAGGGCAATCGGTGTAGTTTGTGGAAGCAGTTGTGCAGTAAAAGCCTTCAGGGCACTCCAAACATTGTGCCATACTCCAGGATGGGCTGTAACTCCCTGCAGGGCACGGCTGGGCTCTGCTGCTCCCCACCACACAGTAATGTCCAGGGGGACATGGTCCTCCACTGACTGTTGTCTTTGAAGACAAACACCATAGTTACCATCTTACAAATTCAAGAGGGATGTCTTGCAAAAAGATCTGCATCGCATTCTAATGGTGGAGAGCATTAGACATGTAGTAGGAAATCCTGCCTTTCTCCCTTAGTCTTTAAGGCTGCACACCCATCCTTTTCCAAGAGGAGGAATCGGGATTCTGCCCGTAACGAATCTTGCTGGGCTGGCCATTTGGAAGATGGCACCACCTTTTCCTCATTCGTAGTTTGCAGAAAGCTACAGCGTAAAATCAGTGTCTTGTTATCATCTTTAAAAAATCTTACTGTATTTTGCCTGGGAGGAGGAGGGCTGACAGAGGCAGCATTCTAATCAAACTCATGTACTCCTAACATCTGTAATTTTAATGCTATGGCATTCCACTCTGCTTTGCAGCATCAATATGCAAAGAGAGAACTATTTTTGGTCAGCTTTTAGATGTAAAAGCTGAAAGTGAGCCAGATGTGTTTTGCTATCTCTAGCCCCCTGCACTATAAATAAACCAAATGTACCCGATACAGAAGAGAAAGTCGTAATGGAGAGTTTAATCCAGTGCAAGAAAACAAAGGTGACCTTATGCTCTTCAGTTCCACAGATACACCACTGCACACTATTTACACCATGAGCATAGCATACCCTGGGAGGTTTAGGAGAAATGGTTCCTCCACTACAGTAGAATCCAGCCTCACATAATCCAGTCGGAGACACGAGTCCACTGCCATTGCAGAAATACCCTGAAATTAAGAGGCACCATAAAACAACTGTACTGATCATAGTCACACAAAGGCAGACCACAGCAAATACGTTATGAGGAAATAATCACTGAAGTGTCATGTTTGATGTCACCCGCATCTCTTCTCGTGGAGGTGCTTTCACTGAGAATAGCTGCAAGGATGGAGCTTACATGCCTGAACAAGTAACAGTCCTTCTATCATCTCTTAAGTATGAAAGCATCTAGAGAAAGGATGGCAAAGGCTGCTGACAGAGCAGAAGCTCGCAGCTCACAGTGAGTATCCTTTTAGTTGGAAAACCATCAAAAATTAATCTCTCTGCACTCTACTTCACATCTCTCTTCAAGACAGCACTTGTTCACGATTGCCTGCCCTAGAACCATAAAGTTTCTCAGGAGCTTTAGAAATTCAGGTGTCTGGCTAGAATTTAATTCATCTTTTCTTCCAGTGTTGTACCTGCATCACACAGGAGACAGTCCTCAATCCCAGTATTCCCAGGTGAGTTGCTGTAGTAACCAGGAGGACACAGCTGCGTAAAGGCAGAGCCCACAGGACAGTAAGTTCCCTGTGGGCATGTGTTCCCCAGAAGACCATCTGTAGGTGTTGGGCTAAAAACACCTACTCTGTAGTAGAAGCCAGCCAAGCAGGGGCCTGTAACATGCGACTGCCCTGCACGTGCACAGCAGTGCCCTGAGAAAGAATGCAGTGCCATTGGGGGGGGGGGCAGAAAAAACAGACAGGTACTTCAGAGAGCAGGCTACGTACTTGGGCAATTCATCCGCTGAACCACTGAAGCTCAAGAACATTCAACACACATTTTCACACGTTCTCCTGTCACCATTCTGAGATACGCTTGTTTTCTGCTTACCTGGGTCACAGGGGGTACAGTGAGACATGAGGCTGCTTCCAGTCTGTGGGTTGTAAGTCCCCCTAGGACATGGGAACTGAGTGGCAGTAGCAGTACCGGCAGGGCAGTAGTGACCAGCTGAACATTCATTCTCCAAAAAGGAAGAGGAATTTCTGGGGCAAAAGAACCTGGTCCAAAGAGAGATTTAAAAAAAAAAAAAGGGGGGGGGGGGGGGGGGAAGGAAAAAAAAAAAAAAAAAAAAAAAATTTTCCACAAAAATTCTACACACAAAAAC
>JANIJG010005114.1:17002-27473 GCA_024611175.1 Megaceryle torquata | reverse complement strand
CAGGAAGTTCCACCTCAACATGAGGAGGAACTTCTTTACTGTAAGGGTCACAGAGCACTGGAACGGGCTCCCCAGAGGTTGTGGAGTCTCCTCTGGAGATTTTCAAGACCCACCTGGATGTGTTCCTTTGTGATCTGTGCTAGATTGTATGATCCTGCTCTGGCAGGGGGGTTGGACTTGAAGATCTCCAGAGTCCCTACCAACCCCTGACATCCTGTGATCCTATGATCCTCCTTATGGATATTTCCCCAGCTTGCATCTTTGCCCCTGCTCTCTACAGCATGTCAAAGTTCCCTTTTTGCTCAGAGCCACCAATGCATGGCACAGGGTCAAGCACTTCAAAGATCAGAGGTCTGAGTATATGCTAGAGCAGACTTATGGGTTTTAGACCCAATTGCAAAATATAGATATTTGGGTTGTGTAGATTTGCTGCAGACAACTTCAGAGCTGGAAGAAAGCACTGCAGTGTTGTTGCAAGGGGAGATATGCTTACATTGAAAAGGCTGACACTGAAAGTAGTGTTGTTATGGGGATCAGGCATAGCTTTAGTCTTTCAAAGCACTTCTTCTGCCTTGCTTTACAGTGTGCAGGGAGTAGTGCTGTCAGCTCATGTAAGGCACATCACTGCTGTCATAGGTAGCTTTCTGCTCACATGCACCCTCTTGCTGGCTTCACACAGAGGGTAAATCTTCGCTGCAGGTCTTTAGCCCTGAGCTTACCATTTTGCTTTTCATACTCCTATCAGCATGTCTCTAGTGTCTTCCCTTGGCTCAATGTGATGTCTGCCAGGACATATAATGGTGTCTCAGTTTTGAGATGATATTGCAACAGTGCCTCTGGCCTGAATGTCAGGAGGGTGTCTTCTTTAATGGAGCCAAAATGATGAGTGGTTCAAGGAGTTGTTCCTTTGTGCATCTTTGCTCTCTGATGTCCATTAAGTTTGCACATCTTTTTTTGTTGTTTTGTAGCTGAGCCTCATAGATGGCTCTAAAAGTAAGTGGCAGGAAAAAACAACAGACACTTTTTAAATATTTTCTGGTAACCATGTAAAACAAGGCAGTTGGTATTGACTATGACTAGTAAGTGGTTGCCTTGACAAGAGTGAATAGACTGCCAATGATTAAAGAGGAAATGTTAACCATGCCTATTCCAAACTCTTCATTTATTTCATACCCATCTCATCCTGATGACCAATGTCTTCTGTTGACAAAGAGCAGATTCATTAAAGGCTCAGTGCTGCCACCACTTCCCTTCTGGTGTGATGTATCCACAATAGCTTTCATGAACCGTTCTGGCAGAACTAGGACCAGACTTATTCCTTATCCTCTCTTCTTACCCTATTGCTCCTAAAAATGCTTTCAGGCCTTCATCAGGCATCATGAAGAAGGTCACACATTCATACTGTTGTGAGGTGATAGCTAGAAGGGAAGGAAGAAAATACTTTTCCAAGCTGTCTGTAGTGGGAGCTGACAGTGGCAGCCAGCAACGTAGAGCAGAGGAGGTGTATTTTGGTCAACTAAGCCATTTTTCTATGAATCACCTTCCCTTTTTCATTCAATCTCATTCTGCTCCAAGAGGCCATCAACAAACTCAATAATTCAACAAAAACAAACCATATATCTGCTTGAGAGCAGACCGTTAAGTCTGTAACATCCCGCTTGTGAGCTGTATAGCTATGGATTGGTTCCATATAGTTAGGGATCCTGCCAAAGACTTTTCAGAAGTGACTAATGATTCTGTGTGCATCAGTTTTTGGCACCTGAACACCCACCCCCTGAAACTCTCATCCATTATACATACTGTTATAGAACAGGCAGCCTAGTCCTGCCTCATCAGGGCAGCTCTCTGGTTTCCAGGAGGAACAGATTAAGCCTTCAGGCTTCTCCCTCCTTGCGTTTGCCCAGAGTGTGCCATAAAATAGTGTTGCTCTGATGTATAAACCCTCAAAATTTGTATGGATAACTGTATAGTCCTTATGATAATTCAGTGTTAGGACTGTGCAGAATTAGAACAGACTTTCTTTCCTTTTTTTTTTTTTTTGTTTTTTTTTCAGCAGAACTGGCAAAATTTCATCTAAATGCCATTTCATTAAAAAAAAAATCTCTTCATCTGAGTTGTTTGATACATATTTTTCTGGGTTGTTTGCATATTTTTTGCTATTAAGAATAAATCAGAGAGGGTTGGAGAAAAACAAAACAATCTTCCTTGCTCATCCCTCTTTCACCAGCAAGCCAATGTTGTTTTGTGCAGCCCTTTGACATGTTTTTCTAAATTCCAGCACTGCTGGAATGATTGGGAAATCACCAAACCCACACGTAAGGCTAGAAAGTTGATGACTTCAGCAGACAGCTCTGCATGCCAGGAAGCCCACGGTGCCCATGGCTTCAGGTTGCCTGCTGGCCAGCCTGGCTGCTGTTGCTGCTGCTGCTGTGAACAGGGCCCGTGGGTGTGAGAGGGAAGCTGTTACCTCCCAGCAGTATTTATATCGACACCAAAGACAACTGCTCCCCCATGATCTGCAAACTCCAGTTCCCAGAGCCCTCTGTCTGGCTTACCTCCTAGACTTTCCCTGAGCGTAAACTCGTGGTACATTTGCAAACTGGACCAAAATAGTCCATTTTACAGCAGTCTTTTGCTGCAAGAACATTGTTGCATTAGGTGAAAGATCATCAGGTATCTCAAAATGGACTTAGCTGGTTAGATGCCTTACATAAATTTAATGAGGAATGGTTAGTGTTTTTGCAAAGCCCATTGATAATTATCATCTGAGCTTGACATTTCTGCAAATGGCTTAATGCAATTTATTATACTGTGGAGAGGACCTTCTGTGTAGAGAAGCCAATTTCCCTTTCAGTTCTACATGCAAGATAATACCTAGCATTATTTCTAGAGACATCTTAATTTAAAGTCAAAGATAATTTAAAATATAATTCAAATTCTTGCAAATCTTTGGTTTTCTGCCTGGACCAAAATATAGTTATTTACTTAACTCTGCGATTAAGCTGAAAGCATCTCTTCTTTGTAGAAGAATTGTTGCCCTTTAGGGAGATAAGATTTGAGTTCTGACTATCATTAATTCTTTATAAACTTCCTCCAGTTTGAAAAACACACACATTGCACTTTTTCTTAGCCAGATATCCAGCATGCTTTGGTCTTCAGCTCCTGTCTGGTCTCTAATATCCCTCATGGAATTGTGGTGTTTTGCTTATAGCTTAATTCTTATCCTCCCTCCAGAACTGCGAACAGAAGGGAAACTCTTCTAAAGGTTACAATACTGCATTATTGCAGGTTACATATAAAATGATTTCTTGATTTATTTTTTTTTTAATTTATGTGTGTGGTTTTGTTTGTTGCTTTTTGTTTTGTTTTGTTACTATTAATGATATTCAGAAAGACCCCATGTCTGATGCCTCCAAGGGAATTTTAAAGTTCAACTTAAGCAAAATAAATGTTTCAGTGGGAGGAATGTTTTGATTGGAAGTGGATGAAAACCTATCAGATAATTATGGAAAAAATAACTGTCCTATGCTCTTACTAAGCTAATATCTCTTTGTACCAGTTGTTGAACTGCCTTTTGTGGGATCTCAAGGCTACTGAGAAGCAAAGTCCAAGAGTTTTAGCAAAGCATTTGGTATATGGTTATTATAATATTTGAAATGAAAGTATTATTAAAAAAAAACCAAACCCAAACAACTCCATTGACTTTTGATACTCCAAGGTGTCTTAACAGCTAACATAAAAAATATCTTTTTTTTGTGTTTGAGCAGTTATTTTTGTGTAAGTTTTCATTGCTGTTATATTCTAGCACTGTCATTGACTTCTTAATATGCAGTTATTTCTTTGAAATTCCTGCTGGCCCACACTTTTATAAGCTTTGTTGCACAATATTTATGTCTAAGGACAAATTTGATTTATGATCCTTTAAAGCAAAATAAGCAGTGCTTTTCTGTTCACATACTGGTTGTTATTGCCTGAGTATGTCTATTAAATGGGCAGATTTACTTGACGTTCCATGAAACAAGGCAACTAGGCAGAAAATGACATTCTGGCCTCTACATGGGAAATACCCGTTTCTTTTTCTTTTGAAACTCCTACAGAATGAAGACTTGAACTAAACCTCTTGCCTTTTTGTGTGTGAGGATACATCTTTGACTCTGGCAGGACAGTCCTGGCTCCCTCTGTGAAGTTCTGTGATGAAGCAGCACTGTCTCTTTTTGAATATGAGGTGCATAATGCAGTTGCAC
Source organism: Megaceryle torquata (assembly GCA_024611175.1). NCBI lineage: Eukaryota > Metazoa > Chordata > Aves > Coraciiformes > Cerylidae > Megaceryle > Megaceryle torquata. The sequence continues at coordinate 23,229 of JANIJG010005114.1, read as the reverse complement.
TATGCTGGCAGAAGAGTTGGCCAAAAAGAATATGTACATATTATTCAAATTGTTCTCATCCAGATGTGGCTAGTTGGTCAGATCTCAAAATGCTTGCTGTTTGTCCAAGAGGATTTATCTTTTTTGCAAGACATTTTTTTTTCACAGAACAATCCTAAATCTCTGGCTTCCAAGAGTGCAATTTCATATTTCTGAGAGTGACAGATTATAAGGAACTCAGATGTGAAGCCCATTTCCCACTCCCCCAGTAAAGAGGATTAGCTAGAAGAATCAATGACCAAATGGAATGATGGATTCACCATCACTTGATATCTTCATAGCCATTCTGAGTGTGTTTCTGAATTGTGATCAAAGATGGAATTGGTTGGGTCTGTGCAGGGATAGATGGGTGAACCTTTGTGGTTTGTGTTACCAATGGGTTGAGTGCAGCTGCTCCAAGTGCCTCTTCTGGTTCTGAGATCCATGATCTAAGGACAAGGCTCCCTGGGGAAGTATATCTCATCCCATGTCTGGAGTGTCATTTTACTGTCATAGTGCCACCAGTGCCTGGCAGTGCATTGAGGAAGCAGTGCTACCAAAGTCTCTTGGTCCACAGGGGAGACAGTACCCAGATATTGGAGACAGCAGTGGAGGCTCTTCAGCTAGAGATGTGAGATGAGCCGAAGGACATTGTGCAGTTGTGACTGGGCTGCTTCTGCCCTGTGTAGATGTGTTGGCTCACTCCCTGCCTGAGAAGTTGTGTCGTCTTATCTTCATTGCCCTTCTTACTGCCTCTGCCTCATACTGTCCTTATCAGGGCCCTTTTGTCTTCTCAGTGTTTTCCAGTTGTTTCCTAAATTGTCCCACTCATCCAACTGATATGCCTTTCTCTTCCCCCAGTTATTACACTCCACTTGTTTGCCCCACTACTTCCCCTCTCCTGTTTCTGTCTTACCTACCTAGACTGTAAACTCCCTGGGGTCCTGCTACTTTGTGGGTATTAGGTTGGGTTGGCTTTTAGCTTAGTGCCATATGGGTATGCAGAAATTTGCATTATCTGACCTGTTTGTTCCAGTGCGGGCCATGAGGAGGTAAGTGCTTGAAGTAGAGGCAGGTAGGTCTCATTTATCTACATTAATGCTTGTCTACATTCTCATTAATCCTTGGTGCTATAGGTCCCACTGTAGAAAGTGTGATTAATAACAACAACAATAATAATTTGCAAAGATTTTTATTTTAGGGGGGAAAAGCAGAGAGAATCTAAAATTGATAAAAGCTATTTTTCAGATCGTAGGACTGAAAGTTACACTGAAATTAAAGTTGTGATGGAAAGTTTTTAGTTCCGTACTGTTCTGTCTCTGCCTTTGAACAAAGGTTTATCTCTAAGGTCACAATTTTCACTTGAAGCTGCCACTGGGAGAGGGCTGTTCTCACAGCTATCCACTGGCCTATTCATCTAGCGATGGGGAAGGAACAATTTTCAATACGATGCTGCATCCTGCAGAATTTCCTTGATGAAGCTGGAGAGATCAAGTACTACAGCTCCACAGTCTGGGGTCCATCACTCCTTTTCTTTGTAGTAGCCTGACTATGCTTTATCTATTCAGTGGACCGAGAAAGAAAAACAGCATCACGGGAGCTCAAGAATCCAGTCTCACTCACACCACTCCTGGGATCAACAGATCCTGAAGTTTTTTTTAAGTATACTGGTGTTTCCCTAATGCAGACTTCAGCAAGAAAAGCAGCAAGGATTGCTCTGGTGTGCAGGTCTGCTGAGTAGTGTGTGAACCCTTGCTAAGAGGGGGGGAAGAGTTAAAATCAGCTGTGCCAGCAACAGTAACTACTTTTCCTTTTCCTGCTGATGTCCCTGAACAATTGCGATATATAAATGTTAGCTGCTCCTTCGAGGTCTTTTTCAAACCTTAATGTTTTTCATGCTGAGGATTAGAGACAGAAGATTTCTATTGTTTCTGAGCTGTGCCACTCTAAAGCAAATAGTTAGGGCATGCACCTCTGCTGCACCAGCTTCTTCCTACCCACCTCCCTTTGGTGCCTACTGGGTGTAAAGCTGTGTGTTATCCACCCTGGGGAGATGAGGGACCTGCTCTTCTCAGTCTGGAAAAATAATCAACTTTGGGCTTATGATTGGCACTGTGACAATTGTGTTTGTTGATTGACTTTCCCTGGCAGGAAATGAACATTGTAGAAGTGATGTGGGAGTGGTTTGGTTTGGTTGTTTTGGGTTTTTTTTAGCAGTTCAAAATGTAGGCTACAGAGAGAAAGAAGAGGGATTGCAACAAGAGTAAAAAAAACCAAGAAAAATCAAGAAAGTAACTGTCCTCTATTTTTTTTCCCCCACTATTTATTTCTTTCTTTATCCATTTTCTGTTGCAATTTTTGCAATGTGCTTTGGAAGATGGAAGATTAATTTTCCTTTTCTAATGCTGTTTGCCAATGACATAAGTTGTGCCTGTCTTTTCTCCTGTGTTTCAGTGGCACAGGAGCCAGGGTAGCACAGTTTCTGAGCATTTGCTCTGCATGCAGCATCTTTGATAATGTTAAAAGTGATGTGGAAACTTGGGAATACTTTTTAACGGTGGCAGGTAGGAGAGCACACGTCACCTGGGAGAACCTGGCTGCTGTTAATTTGTTTATTATTTTGGAAAAGCTTTTATCTCAGTGTAGTGTTAAATAGAAATATTTTATTTAAATGGCAACATTTTAAAAGTGGATTTGGTTCAGATTCCCAGCCAAATGCAGTTCTGACCCTGAAGATGCTTAAACACACGTGCACTCTGTGTTTGTATTGTGCATGTGACATTAACAAATATTTTGTAATCTTTAAAATATTTTCAGACCATGCTCCTGAAGTCAGTGAAACTTTCTGTGCACACGCAATTACAAATTGGGTAAATTGGTTTTGATCCTCAGAGATTTATTTTAATGCATCCTATTTTTAAGCTTAATTAAATCAGGCTACATAAACTGTGCAGGAAAGAGGGGTACACACCAGCTAACGATAATCACCTCTATTCAGACAGAGACAGAGTAGTCAGTGAATATAGAGATATTACTCCAGAGATGATTCAAAGCACTTACTCAATTTAGAGACTTTGGGAGACTAGTCTGCTAACTTAGGTGCAAAAAATTCAGGTGGTGTGAATAGGACTTCCTGTTTCAGTTCCTGGATGCAAGTCATCCAGAAAGTGTTTGTTGCCATGTAAATAAATGACAGGAGGACTAACAGCACTGGTGGCTGTGACAGGGTCTAGCCTTAACTCCTGAGAAGCTGGTTAACCTCCCTATCTCCAACCTGTCACACACGTGATGGGCTCTGCAGAGCTTTCAAGAGCACGCTTGTTATATTGCCAGTGCTCCCTCATCTCCTGGGAGGAAAGGTGGAAGAGAAGAGGAAATATTTTTACAGCAGACAGACACTTGATTTCTTCACTATTAAGGGAGGTGATGAGTGCAATTCATTAGTGATGGGCAGGAGACGGGATGTGTGTAAGCTCAGCTGGCGCTTGCCTCCCTATAAGCAGGCAGGACCTTGACTCCAGGAGGTGGTGGCTGTGGCTGTCCTGTGTGAGGTTTTCCTCTAAAAAGAGCAGAAAAGCACAGTTTGGACAGACCACCTTACTCTGTCAATGCAGACAAAATATTTCTTTGAGTCTGTGCCCCACAGTACTGCTGGGCACAGGCTGTATGCCTGGGGAACCATTTAGCACACTGCCCATGAAAGGTGGCAAGGGAAGAGATGATTTTTCTCTGCAGCTGCATATCTTATCTGCAGAGGGACATTGCTAATGAATTTGGTGTCTCTGCTACAGTCTCTAGTGTGAATATGTGTGTAGCAGAAAAAGATGGTGGCTGCTGTTGAGCTGCCATAGCACTGGCACTGGGGACTGAAACATGTTGGGTTATCTGTTAGTACTGCAGACTTGTAAAATAAGTCTTCTAGTCTTGGAAGTCCTCTGAGCAGAAGAGGCAGAATTCTAGACCCAGCAGCAATCCTTGCTGCAGAGCAGAAGGTGAGTTGTATTTTTTTTGGTCTTTTCAGCCTCCCAAACTTTCATTATTGTCAACTGACTATGAAACGTGTTGGTTGTCTTTGAAGCAGTATGGGCAGACTCATGCTGAAAGACTTAGTTCTCCTATGAAAAGATGAGTGGGAGGACTGGCACAGAGTTGAGCTTGATTAGTATTGAGCGTAAGATTTTTTCTTGACAAGTCTTTGGCACATTTCTGATTACTTACCTCTTCTCTGTGCCAAGTCCTTGCAAGACATGTACTGAATGTCCAGTGCCAAACAATCTTTTTAAATATTAAATATTAAGAAAGCACATAAATTCTATGGTTCAAAAACTGTGTATGTGTCATTTGATCTACAACAAAACAACTTTGGGCCACACTTGGTTTCAGTTTCTCTTTTTCTGTGGCTTAGAGTTTTTCTCCCTGTAAACCACTTATCTATGCAGACCAGATTATGGCTGGCCCTTGCTTGTGTGTAAACAGGTGCAAATCTGTCATTAATCTTGTCCTAAGACCAGCTTAATTGCCAGGCTTGGTGTTAGTGTGGATGGCAAGAATAAGTGGAACTGGAAAAGCCATCTGGGTCAGTAATTTCATGGGTCACACAGCATCTGTGTCACACATAATTTCTTGCTCCTACCCTACCCCTAAAAAAGTTGACCCCAGATGACAAAGGTGCATAAGGCCCTTTCTTTGAAGTGGTATCTAAGCAGGAGCAAGGATGGCAGGAATGCCAATAGTCCTAATTTTGGTGTTGCTTTTCTTAGAGGTGAGGTTTGATCAGATACCTGAGCCAGAGAAAAGGTTTGCAAGTGGCAGAAGATATAGGACCCCTTTTGTCCTTTCCTTTCTCAAACAAGCAGCCTTCTTGCTTCACTTGGCCTGGGCCTAACTCATCTGACCAGCTGATGGCATTTTCTGCCTTTTTTTTTTTTTGTGCAAGGGACGATTTTTTATGTGAAATCTCACTGTGAGCTATACAGCTGAGCAAGGCTTACTCTGGTCAGGTTGTATCATGTAGTCTTCAAGCTGTCAAGTCTGGGGGAAGAGAGTAGAATCTCACCTTTGGGGAACAAAAAAAGGTAAAAGGTTGAAATGGATAAGGTGATACTTCTTTCACTGAGAAGAAATGCATTCGTTGGACATAGCTGGTAAATAGAAGGCACCAATACTTCTAATTTCTCCTCTTTTTAGTTAGATCAGTCAGCTATGACTCCCTACTGCTCCTCTATGAGATCTGAAAGCAGGAGGTCTGCCTGATCTGAAGCACTTACGGCCACACTAGAGTAGGAGGGGAAACCTACATTTAGGTCAACGTGCTACCTGCACAAGCAGTGAGAAGAGCGATGTAGATTAGTGGTTCTTGCATTGCTTTTCATGTCTTCTCATTCTTCCTGTTTCAAAGACATTATTCAAATGTATTTTGAAAAGTTCTGCATGCTCTTTGATGCCCTTGGATCCACTTTCTCTAGGGACGCTACAGAAATCTCCAGCCTATTCCCTTTATTTTTGCTCTCTGAGATTATTTTGCCCATAGATAATGTTGGGTTTTTTTGGCTCCTCTGTGTGGGTAATGCCTCTTATAAGATGTGAAACCATTTCAACACAGTTTTGCAAGACAAGTGCAAATTATGTCACTGAAAATGATAATATGGATTCCCCTACCTTTCTCATCTGACAATGTCTGAAGTCTGCCAACAAGTCTCAGAATATCCCTTTAACTGGAGAAGTCATCTTAGTTAAAACTTGCCTTTCTCCTATTGGTCCATAAAACCTTGTGCTCTGGGAATATTACTTCAGTTCACGCTGGCGATGCAGAGGAAGCTACTGCTTTCAGGGAAAACACCTTCTTATCAACTTTTGAAATTTGTACATTTTGAAATTCATTTGAAATTCATTCATTGGCTTCAGAACAAAATTCAGGATTTGCAAAATGTCACTTTTCAACAAAATTTTGGGTGGGGAAAATTTTCTGAAATTTTAATTTCAAAGCTCAGATTTTTTTTTTTCTATTTTTTTACTTTCACTTGTATTTTGTTCTTTCATTTTTATTTTGTTTGGATAATTTACTTTATTTTGCAACCTGCCAATAGTGGTAGTGAAGTAATAATTTATTGTAACATAAGAGTAGAAATATTATGATCTTTTTACTTTTTGCCTGGGGATAAATTATCACAAATGTAGTTATATGGGACTGAAAATATTTACTATAAATA
>JANIJG010005112.1:0-26271 GCA_024611175.1 Megaceryle torquata | reverse complement strand
TGACCCCAGACTGACCAGAGAGGGATCCCAGCCCATGGATAGCACAGTCAGGATAAAGCTGAGGGGTCAGGAGGGTCTCTCCTCTGTCGCCCTGCTTTGCCAGCTTTGCTCAGCTTGGTTCCAGTCCTCTTCCAGTTTCTTCCTTGGAGCATCTGAGGAGGACTCTGCCTGTTCTGCCTTCAACCTCAATCTGTGTGTCCTGAATCCAGCACCAGAATCCAGCTCCTGAACACAACTCCCATCTGCTGCAGGGCCCAGTCTGGGACTCTCCCAGTGCCTGCTCCACAGCATCAGTGGTGACAGTAGCATAATTAGCACTGGGGGGGTTGGGTTTGATACTGGTTTTGTATATATTTGTATCTATTCCATTTTTATAATTATTATTCTCATTCAAGCTGTTCTAGTTCCCTTTTCCAATCACTGAGTCTCTCTCCCTTACTCCCTTTCTCTTCCCCTTTGGGGAGGGAGGGGGGTTAACAGAGAGCATCTGTTATAGCTCTAGTGGGCTGCCCTGACACACGCCCTGAGGATGCTGGTTTCTGTCCATTCAGGGCTATGCCATCAAACACCATTCTGCTTCCATAGGCAGAGTGTTGTGCTTCCTCCCGCGTGCTCAGCGGTGAGGTGCGAGCGTTGCCCGTCCAACCGGCACCGCCTGCTGCCGCTGGCACCGCTGTCTGTCCTGCCCACGGTCACCTCTTCCCGTGGTGATTCACAAAACTGAAGTGGGATTGATTGAAAGACCACAGTGAAGAAAATGTTTAGAGCCCAATAGGTTCTGTGCCTGCGCGGAATTGCGTGGGGAACTCGAGGCTCTGGTTAGTCTTGTGTGTCTCAAAGGCACGAGGCTTGTGCTTTAATTCAATACTGCTTTAAACAGGCTCGTGTCTGTACTGGTGGCTATTATCACCTCAAGGGTACTAGGGAGATGGTTGCCTACCAGAGCCCCAGGGCTTGAACCAACCACTTTTGCAAAGTCAAAAGCTGTGTCTGAGAATTCAGGCTCAGGGGCTTGTGCTGAGACCATGGTTCCCTGGTTCAGCCAAGGTAAGGACAGTGGAGATGTTACACCAGCTAGGTTTGATTTACTGAAGTGACAGAATGGGTTTGGAATTGCAGTTGATAAATGCACTGACTGCAAAAACGATCATTGAGTCTGAGTTAGTCATTTCCAGGTAACATCTGACGCAGTCGGAGGCGCAGGCCTGAGTGAGAGCACTAAAAGATAACGGTGACCAAACGTCTGCTGTCTATTGAAGGCACGGTCCTTGCCAAGGAGTTGTCCCTGACTCGAGCAGAGGAAAAGAACAGCCCATTGACCATCTCTGCAAGACTTTTCAGTCTTCTCCCCCCGAGAGATGTATTCTCTTCATGATTTTTATATCCTAATTCTGTCTGTGCCTGCCTTTTAGGTGACATTTGGCATGATTTGGGTGGAGAGTTGATTAACATCGTCATGTGTGTTTAGCATGTACTCCATTAGGCTCATTACCCTACTTAGGGGTGTAAACTTTGTGTGATTAATGTCAAAATTTAATATTAAAGCTCTCCACTTGGGCATTCTGGCCTTCAAGATTTATGTAGAGGTTGTTCGCTCAAGAATCTCATGGTCATAAACATCTCAACCTTTCTCCTGAGGCACACTGAGTTAGCTGCATTTCTGTCTCACGGCAAACAAGGCTGCTGTCCCACTGCTAGGAAAATGGGTGAGGTTTCTGAGCTCAGCTTTGTGTGTGTTTGATAAACCAGAGGTTGGCTGTTTACAAAGAGAACCTGCTGAGTTTGGGGGTTGTTGCCAGGCTGCAGCTGAGGGACCAGGTGTTTTTGTGGAGAAGTCTGTGTGAGTGAAGGTTGTGGTGAGGTTTTGGGGATTGTATTTTCATGTTCTAACTGAAGTTTTGCCCCTCAGATGTGGCGGGTGCTCATCTGTACCAGAAGAAAGGTGGGGGTGCTGCTCTCTGCCGTTCCACCGATGCCTGGTAGAAGGGCATATGCGGATGTCAACTGAGTGACATCCATCCTGGAAAGTTAATCAGTAATCAGAGTTAGCATTCGTGCAGTCCTAAGTGCATTTTTATAGACTTTTCTGAAAGCCTGTAGATGTGACTTAGACACTGCAGTCAGAGGCAGCATCTCTGCCACTGCTGCAGAGCAATTCCAGAATCTGGTTCGCATCTGCTGCTGAGTCCAGTCTGCTGCTTCCCCAGTGCCTGCTCCTTACTGCTCTCTACAGCTACCTGACAGGGGCTTGTAGTGTGGTGGGTTGGTCTCTTCTCCCAGGTGACTGGTGATAGGACAGGAGGAAATGGGCTGCAGTTGGGCCAGGGGAGGTTTAGGTTGGATAGCAGGAAAAATGTTTGTACTGAGAGAGTGGTGAGGCCTTGGAACAGGCTGCCCAGGGAGGGGGTGGAGTCACCATCCCTGGGGGGGTTCAGAAACATCCAGATGTGGCCCTTTAGGCCATGGTTCAGTGGTCATGATAATATTTAGTAGATGGTTGGACTTGATGATCTTGAAGGTTGTTTCCAACCGTAATGATTCTGTGACTCTATGACAGGGAGATGTGGGGGGCACCATCTCTGGGGGCTGATGTTTTGCCCTTGCCGTCCCTGGGCCGACATTCTGGGCTTTGACTGGAATGGATCAAACAGTTTCAGCTAACTTGGTGTGCAGCTGGCGTTGCAGTGGTGCTTTCCTGCCTTGCAGGTACTCCTCGTGTGTAAAGCAGCACCTCCAACCGTGTCTTCTCAGTGTGCTGCAGCCTGTTCTCAAAGCTGGGACTCACAGTTATTATATTTACATATTTAATATTTTTTAGTAATTTAAGGGAATGTGTGCGAGGTAGAGCAGAAAATAGACTATACACAATTGGGTTATTTGTCTGACAACATCCTCTCTGTAATTGTCACTCACCATGATTTCTTCAGTTATCTGATGGAAAGGCAGCGAGCACCCCGTGTTGGCGTGAGCTGTCGGGCACGTCGGCAGAGCGGCGCTGCAACCCTACCCGCTGCGACACCCCGAATAAACAGACCTGCAGAGCTTTTCTTAAAGAGCAGATGACACCACTGAGATGAGCAGTACAGATTTTGTTGTCTTTCTAAAGCACTTAATGTGATCAGAGAATTAAAATTTCAAGAAGTCATTTAATGATGGCTGAGCAGCAAATATTGTAACGCCTGGATTTGGTTTCTTGCTGCTTCGTAGTTATAGGTGGGGCAGTTCTGGCAACGAGCGTGTTCCGAGGCATTCTTCTCTAGCTGGGGGGATCAATTATATTTATTAACGGCAATGAGGTCACTGTAATTTTCAATAAATGGTGACTTGCTGATTTATATCAGAAGATCCATAGAGCAGTAAACAATACCATTTACATTTAATTAGTTTTATTGAACCGAAGGTGATTTTATTTGTAATGAACTACATGTTATGATTAAGAATGTATTTTAATGATCTTTAAGTAAGGTGAACAAATGTTGCCCTTGACCTAATAGAGGAGATTTTTCTGTGTTATTGATAAATTTATGGTGAATTTTAAATTGTGAAATGCGAAGGAGAACTCTTAATGTACCATCATCGAGTCATTTCCTGACTTTTCAGCGTAGAAGGATAAAATGCATTCTTCTGAATTATTATTTCCAATTCTGAGATAATTAAATGCATATCAAGATATTCAAATCTTACACTCTGTTTTATAAAAAATAACTTTATTGCTCGAGATTCAAGTCTTCCATATAGTTTCTTTAATCTAGGACTGTTACAGTTCCCCTACCCAAGTGTTTTGGTTTTCTTTTTTGAGTAAGAAAATTTCTGAGGTCATTTGCCCTCCCTGTCTCCTAAAAACAGTGCAGTTTTAGTTGTAGAATAATATTTCCATTGAACATATCAGTAGAATTATTTGGCTTCAGTGAACCAGCAGTTCAGTGCTTACAGTATGAAAACCATTCTTGACTGAAGCTGATCTTCACAAAGATCAAGTCCTTCATTAGTTAAACCATTATTACAAAAAAAAAAAGACAACTACTTTTTGTTATAATGAAGTTCTTTGTTTAAGGTAATTTCCCTTCTCACTGCTTTTATATATGAGGAAGCAATGGCATAACCTAACCAGGTACATTTTTTCTTACTCAGTAAGCAGGAGCTGTATTTACGAGTAGTATTGTGCACAAATCTTAATGTTGCCTTTCTGAATTCACCATCACAGCTTCATTCAAGACATTGAGATGAGAAGTGCGCAGCTTCTACTACTGGGAAAGCAGCGCTAGGTGCAGGAACATTTTTGTCCTCTTGTAGTAACCTTTATTGTTGAATGCAGTTCATGCCTAATCTGTTCTCTATACCGGTACCCTTCTTTGGAGTTCTCTCTTTTAATTTTCTATTATAGAGCTTGAGCTACAATATTTTATTGGCCTGGCTGTTTGGAGTACAGAGCACTTGGCCACAGAAGAGAAAAACCCAACTCTCTATCCCTTTTCTTTACCCTAATAATGAGAAAATACCTCAGCAAACTACTGAGCATACATTATATCCTGTTACGTCTTTTCTTTCTGCTCCTCATGAATGAAATGCCATTAAAGTGCCAGATTCCTCTCTTTTTCTTATTTTTTATTTTAGTTCTAGGAAGAATATTCCACTGGTTTTAGTTTGTGGCATTTCGGAATAATGTCCCAGATGTGCAGGGAATGTGCAGATCTCAAGTTTTCAGAAGAAGTGAATTTGTTTCAGAGTTTAAATAAAATTAAAACAAAACAAAACAAACCAAACAAAACAAAAAAAAATCCCACAAACACAAACTAACAAAACAAAACAAAAAACTCAACAAAAAATCCCCCCAAAAGAAAACAAAAACCAACCCAAAAACCCAAACCAAACAAAAAACCCCCCAAAAAACCCAAAACAAAACCAAGAAAAGGATATAAAGAAAACATGAAAGTTTAAAATCAGAAATGCAGACAGAGAACTAAAATATAAAAAGAAAAGAGAGCAAATAAACACGGTAGAAATGTTCACATTTAAAATGCAAGAAAGAAAAACATCACGGCAGAAGAAAATAGAAGTATTAGAAACTAGGAAAAAGTATTACTGTACAGCTGCCAATCTCTTCAGAAAGGTGGATATCTCCTTTATTCTAACGTTGCTTCCCCCTAAGGTATCCTTTGAAAAGAGAGTGCTTCTTGGCTGACGCGTTTCACTAGCAGTTTTTATTGTGGGTATGAGTGTGTGTGTGGTGTTAGTTTTCTGCTGTGCTATCCACTACTGAGAGACTCTTTATTTTTCTTTGTATAATAAACCACATAATAGCCTGGATTAGCAAAATCGTAGGTGATAACAGATTGGAAAGAAGTGAATGATGAAGATATAAGACACCACATGTGTATTAGTTACATATGAATTATTTCTCTTGAACCTGATGAAAGCAGGTTGGAAGAACAAGGTTGCAATGAATGAACTTGGTGTGAAAAAGCTGCAATAATTGGCTAATGGTTTAGGATAAAGAGCTTGTAATTTATGGGAGTTAATGTTCACATTTTATTCCCGTTTTAAAAAGCATATGGAAAACAAAATCTGTGTTTCTGCGAGGTACGAAGGGAGAGATTTCTTGCGAAATAGAAATTAATTATTTATAAACATTTTTAACCTGAAGTCAAACACATCTGATAAAAATCCAATCTATTTAAAAAACCCAAACCATTCATTTTCATCTGGAAAAGTGAAAAATGAATGATACTAAAAAATCTGTAGTCATTTTATTGAAATAAAGAATACAAATGTATCAGACGTAAGACAGTAAGAGGTGGCCAGATGAGCCTTTGGTTACTTTTTGTCGTGTTCAAATTATGTAATATTCAAATGTAGGTATTTTTTCTTACCTTGCAAATCATGAACAAAAGGTAACGCCACATTTAAAAGTAGCTACATTTGAGCCATAACTTCATCAGAAGTTATGATTCTCAAATCGCTTGGGATTTGGTATCAAGCATCTGCTCCTTTCCAGAGTAGAAATTGGATTATGAATCCATGCATGAGTGGTCTACTTGTGTTGAAGTCTCTTAGCTGCTTTTGATCCTGACCATCTAAAAAAAGTACCCAAAAAGGTTTGCTTTTGTGATTAAAAGAAAGTCCTTCGTATCAGGTTTTTAACAGTTCATGTGCAGGATTCTTTCTGTGGAAGGTGGACGTTCCAGAAATATCTCCTGATGAAGCAATTGTTTCAGAGTTTTAAGGTGATCCTCCCTGGACCTCTAGGGACATTCTTAAGATCTAACAATTATCAAAATCTTTTATTGTTTCCCCCTGTTTATAGCATACTACCATCTATTTCTAGAGCCTGCTCCTGTAGTATCTGAGTCTCTTTGCTGTCTTACTTTTGGGGCAGGAATGTTCATGGGTTGTTGCTGTCATGAATAGTAGAACCACGTATATTGGACCCAATTGGATCAGCCTAGTTTAGCGTGTCCCTGATTTAGAGCATTTGCATAATCCTGTTGTTGTATCCAGGCTTTCTTGGGGCTGGGGGATTTTCTCTTGGGCTGACTGCAGATGTGCTTGAGCATTTAGGAGAACTGGAATCACGTTCATTGTTTCCTCTTACATTCAGTTATTTTTCTCCTCGCTGGAAAAGTATTGGGTTTTTTTGGTTTTTTTTTTTTTTTTGAGTTTGATTAAAAAAAACCCCACTTTATTTTAAAAAGGAAAATATTTAGAAAATATTTTAAGATAATGCTATTCTAAATGAAAGCGGGGCTGTTGAGAGAAAATAAATTGTAACATTTCTAGCCCATGTTAGAAGTGTAAAACATTTCAGTGTTTGAACTAGCAGAACATTTAGATGATCATCTTGGACCTGGTTCCTTTTTAGCAAGATGTACTAAAAACCAGCGTGTTTCTTAGTTGGGTAAAAATGTCATGAATTTAACTTGGGGTAGGGTGGTGGGGGTCATGAACTGGAATCTTTATGCCTAAAAGGTTCTTCAAAATATGTGATTAAGTTTAAATCCTAGTAAGTCCATTAATCTGTTTTACAGGATCTCTTTTCAATCAATGCTTATGTTTATGCCCAGAAGCCACAGCTGGATATTCACAGTTTTGAGGGTACCTTCACACGGGTAAGTAGTGTTTGGAAATACAGTTCTACTTCTCTCTTCCCTTTCTGACTGTAAGCGAAGCCTGTACTTGGTGTCAGAGCTGTATCAGCTCTTGACAGCAGTATTCCTGTAACAGACATCCTGGTAAATATGCAGAAATCTAATAAAAAAAAGTCTGAAAAAAGCAGAATCTGAGAATGGGATACCTGTTGCCATGACTATAATCATCTTTTTGTATGAAACCATCTGTACAGTAGTACATGCTGTTTGTCTCCAGGCGTCTAATGTGTAATTGTTCATACGTGTCAAGAAAGTGGCAAGTTGAGTTTATTCAGTAGCCTGGGACAATGCCACTGCTAGTTTACGTGCAACAACGTGTGCCTTGTTTGACAGCGTTTCTGGTCAAGGGAAGGATGGCACTTCCAAAGGAACTCAAAAAGGAAAACAAAAGCAAAAGATACTTACAGAGGCTTTACTAAATCATTTTTCCAGCTATGATTACGTTCAAAACTGAACATGACAGCAATAATGCAATAATTTCCTCTGACTTTTTTACTGTTATTTTGAAATGTGGCCTGCTAAAGTTAACCCTTTAAAGCAGATTTGGGGGTTGGACTCGACTCGGGGGGTTGGACTGGATGATCTCCAGAGGTCTCTTCCAACCCCTGCCATTCTCTGAATAGGCAGTGATTGTAAATGTAGATCGCTTTGCAGATATGTAGCATTATATTAGCAGATCTAGTGATTGTTCTGTTAGCCAAACTCGGTGTTAGTAGACTCATTCCTCCTGACAGTGTTTCTAAAATAATTTGAATTAACTACTGTGGAGGTAGAGAGGAGGGGTTTTTCCCCAAGTGACTCCAATTGGTAATAGATTTTGTTCAGTAATTGGAATTCCAGTTCACAATTCTAAGTACACTGATGAATGAGATATTGCAGTCGTTGGCTCTCAAAGACCAATTTATACCAGTTATATAGTTCACGTTGCCTACAAAGTAAATGCCATTTGCCCACACCTTCTAAAGCTGTAAGCAACAGTGTTTACTTAAACCTCGTATTGACCAATTGTCCAAATGAAACTTCTGTTAACAGCTGTAAAATTCATGTTATTCCCGTCCCGGTGGCTAAGTGTATACTTTTATAAATAGAAATTGAACTCCTCGGAGCCTTTGTAACAACTCTGGTACGTGTAATTGAGACCTTGGGAAATCATCACTAAGCAGTTGCTCCCTGTTGAGGGCTCTGTTTGTGTGTGTAATAAGAGCTGTAGGATTCGAGCATCCCTGATACGTGTAAACAGCCCGGATGCATTTTATGCTTTCGGGTTTACCGTGTGTTGTTTTGACTGCTTCAGGAGGAAGGGCAGTTTAGACTGAACTTGTGCCCTCACGCTGGGTTTACAGTGGATCATGCTGTAGATACTTTGGAGATTTAATTTTTTTAATCTTTTTTTGTTAACCGTGTGTCTTCTGCGTAGTGAAATGTTGGTTTAGGACATTTGTTTACTGGTTTATCTTTTTACTTCTGCCGTGAGCGCTTGCTTCTTAACACTAAATCATATTTTCATCTTATTTCTATTTTATGTTAAAGTGTATATAAAAAAATAAAAGAAATGACTGTGCTTAGTGATGCTAATGCATACATTTTTCCTACTTAAGCATTTGATGTTCAGAGAATTCTTGCAAGGGTAGCTTGACAAGGTAATAGCCCCCTGATTGTTTTCTCTTCCCCTGTTATGAAGACAGAGTGCTAACAGTGTAGAAGACAAACTTCGATAACTTCAA
Source organism: Megaceryle torquata (assembly GCA_024611175.1). Lineage (NCBI taxonomy): Eukaryota > Metazoa > Chordata > Aves > Coraciiformes > Cerylidae > Megaceryle > Megaceryle torquata. The sequence continues at coordinate 17,402 of JANIJG010005112.1, read as the reverse complement.
AAAGTGCACAACTATAAAACAAACCAGAAACTTCAGTGCCCAGCTCTGGAGCTTTTATGAGGGAACAACTTCTCTTAAGTACTTCTAAGTGGAAAAACATATCCACAGCAAACCTACTAGCTGACAGAAGATACCTTTTGCAGTACACCTGCATGGCCGCATCAGGAGGAGTTAAAGCTCTGCTGCACTCTGCTGATGCCTGCCAGCTTCCCAGGAAGCTATTTTCTGTGGTCCTCCATTGGTTTGAGTGCATTGTGTGCACTCAGCCTCTGAAAGTCAGCCCGTGTCCTTGTGTGGGCCTGTGGGAAGGATCACAGAATCACTCTGGTTGGAAGTGACCTTTCAGATCATCATCCATTCAGATCATCAACCATTATCTAACTCGACCAGGGCCACTGCTGCACCGTATCCTCGAGCACCACATCCAGACAGCTTTGAAATACACCCAGGGATGGCGATTCAGCCACTTCCCTGGGCAGCCTGTTCCAGCCTTTGATAACCCTTCTGGTACAGAAGTTTTTCCTGATGTCCAGCCTAAACCTCCCCTGGCACAACTCGATGCCATTTCCTCTTGCTCAACCAGTTGTGACTTGTGAGAAGAAACCAACCCCCACCTCTCTGCAACCCCCTTTCAAAAAGTCACAGAAGTTAGAATAAAGTACCTCCTGACATTTTTACTGAGGTATTTTGAGAAGTATTTGGGATTAAAGCATACTAGCAAGGTTCTACCCTAATCCACTTGTGTCACTCAAGTGTAGGTACAAATGGAAATTGGCACTGATGTGTTACATCATTATAATGTCATCTTGGCAGAACTTGCTAGCTAATGTATGGAATAGCAAGAATGATTTTATTTTAGCTAAAACCCGATTAGTTTCAGCTAGTTTAACTGAAACCAATTTAAGTATTGTGACACAAGCTGGTTGGAGAAATGTAATTTTATGCCTTCCCATTTTCTATTTTATCTGCCAGTTTACATTGGGGTTTATTTTTTTGTTGTTGTTTGAAACTAGCAGTAACTGCGTAATTCTCAATTAGGAGCACAAATTATTTTATACCACCCACAGCCATTTTTGCAAGGCTTGCAGGCTGCGTTCCTATGGAACTATATGTATAGCAGGGAATGAATTGCAGTTCTTCAAAGATTACTAATTGAGAGAGTATGATAATTGCTAAAACATGGAGGGAAATGTATAAAGCTCCTTGGGTGCCGTAAAATATCTCACTGTAGATGCAGATTATGAGACAATTTTTAACATATTTCCATAGTACAGCAAAACATAAAAATAACCTTTGGAAAATATTCCAGCAGCAATTTGGTCCTTAAACGCCATATGGAAAAGTAAGTAATCCTGTAGACAGGTCGATGATTCGTCGGGATAATCCACAGAGGAATTTCCGTATCGCATTCTCAGTGTTCTTCAGCACAACTTTTTCTGTCTCCAGCCCATCCTAGTGAGCAGTGGCAGATGGCATGCTGGTGCTGCGAAGCAGAATGAATATCCATCTTATCTGTATGCAGAGACACAGATGTGTCATCTCTTGCTCAATGCTGCCATTTGTGCTCTGCGATAGTGACCACATCCAGGCGGAGGACGGGAGTTCATCTGGCCCGAGCACGGCCTGTCTCTAACGTGGCACGGGCGCAGTGCATTTGGTATTTAGGCACTTGAGTTTAGATGCAGATTTAGAACAGTAGGATGGTTAAAGGATTTGACTGAACCAAAAATGATTCTATCTGAAATACTCTTTTTCCGTATTTTGAAGAGATCGATTTTCAACTCCACAAACTCCAGAATCTTCCAGTGTAGTTTCTCTCATTTCCAGTTTCTCAAACCGAAAATATTTTTTGTTCCTTCTCTCAATCCCTTAATGTTATTCCAGAAATCAAGTTGAAATGATCTCCTCCTCCATTAGAGAGCCTTTTACAGCCTGTGAAGGCACCCAACATGCTTGCTCACAACCCTGGCCTACAAAGGGCCGTCTCGGAGGCAGCGAATCGCGGGTTTATTAGCTAACTCTGTGACAGAGCACACAGCACAAAGGCTCTAGAGCACACAAGGCAGTGTAGAAAGTAAGAAGCATCTGACCAAACGGCAGAAAGGTAAATCTATCTCGGTGACATTTGTGTTAAGTATTATTTACAGCATCACCTCCTTTAACAGGGAAGCACACGGTAATTAGGCTTTATTGATGAGTTCATCCATGTCAAAGACAATGAGTGGTCTTGAAGCTTCCATCAGTCCACAGCCTGGTTTTAAGTTATCCATTTTAGAAGCTCTGCTACCAAGAAGTATATTTTAATTCACCTGTCATTCTCATTTAAAGAGAAGCATACATGTCTGTCATCCCACAACTAATTTCAGGGGTTTAAAATGTAGATTGACAGGTGACTTTAGTTTCTGGTCCTTTGTGTAACTTTTATAAACAGAGTAATGTAAATCAGAGCCAGGGTTTTTTTTATGCTACCTTTAATGAACATCAAAACTGCCTCTTTCAGCAGACACAAGACCTACTTCAAATTCCAAAACAGTGGAGTAGTTTCTTAACTTACGTTCACTGATGATGACAAAATCTTATTTACTTCATTATGTTCATAATAAATTGTAATTAATTATAGACTCCACATTTATTTAATCACTTTCAGATGGCTATCCTTCCAGACTTGATGTATGCAATATAAATTGTTTGCCTACGGCAAGATTTTATGAACTCTAATATGCACCACATGTTCCACTTGCTTAAAATAAATATCAGGCATTGTATTTAGCATTGATGTACTTATTAATTAACCTCTGAAGAAGGTTTTGCTGTGGCAATTCAGCCTTAGCCTGAAGCATAGAATTTATGTACATCTCAAAACGGGTATAATATTTTAAATTCAAAGAAAGGGCAGTGTATTTTCCAGTCCAGAAAGTCTCTCTCCTGATACCGATAAAGATACGCCACACTGGCAGTACAGCTCTGGATTTAAGACCAATGTGTCATCATTTTACTTTCTGAGGGGATCCTGATCAGGTCAGATCTTGCAGTCAAACGTATGTTTGGAGCAGTAATTCAGACCATGACTTCATCACGATCTTCAACTATTGCTGAAGGAGACTTCAACATAAAATAGAGAGTAACATTCAAACCTGTCAGTTTTGGTGATTTTTAGGATAAGGAAGAAGATCAGATGCTATTCAGAACAAAAATTCAAGTTAATACAAAACAAAAGTAGCTGAGTGAGCAGATTTTGTTATATTCTAAGCAATAATAAATACGGCATATAGAATAAACTATTCCTTTTCCCTTAGCAGTTGACAGGAGCAGCAAAGAACAAGATACAACTGTGGAAGGATTTTTGTCTTATTACTAAATACATAGCATAGTTTTAGTATGGGAAATTTTTTTACTAAGTTATACTTGTAGCAAACTGCTTTACACCGAGGCATTTAATTATCTCAAGCTCCCAAAATCCACTTCTCATTGTTAAACGTTGGGTAGGAATCCATTTCTAGTGGGTTCTGTTTGAAAAGGATCAGTATGCATGGCTTAACTGAAAGCAGTACACTGAAGATTCAACGTTCAAACTCACAAGAAAACAGAGTTTTTGCTTTCTAGAATAATTTGGTTAAAATTTACACTATCCTTACTGAACGTCAAATTTTAAAAGCTTATATTGTTTCAAAGTACAGATTGCTTCTTTAAAGCAAAGGAAGTACTTTCAGTGGTGCCCTATTTCTCTTGGAACTGAAGCAGTGACTTGAGGTGACAATGCAGAGCCTCTGGATACGCAGACCCGCAGGCGTGGTTCTCTGTCTGTTTGCTGGCGGGGTAGGTTATTGCTGATAATGAGCTCACACGTAAATAGCATTCGGGGGAGGCAGGCTGCACAGCAGTTCACCCTCATCCAAAAATCAAGCCAAATTCAACCATTTAGCATAAGTGGGGGGAAAAAAAATGCATCTATTCGCTGCTTCGGGCCTCTTGCACTTCCAAACTTAACCAGCCTGCAAATTTGACCATCCGGCCGATTCTGCTTTTGGATCTGCTGCCACCTCGTGAGCTCAAGATGAAATCAAACTCCCAAGATAGGCAGATAAATTAACTAAAAGTTAACCGTGGGTTTTGGGGTGCAAGCCCACCTATTAAACTGACATGTAAACCCTCTTACGTATGAGCATCATTTGTGTCCTAGTGTGTAAAGGTGTTTTTTTCTAGACAGCTTACATCTGCCACTTTTCAGTTTCTTGAATTCACAATTTGAGCAACAACTTTTAATTTGATAGACCTCAAATTAAACTACAGCTAAATGTGCTGTTACTCCTCCTGGCTTTGCTCCATAAAGTAGCACAATTTAATCACTCTGTGCCAGTGTATAGGCAGATAGATAAGGTACCGAACCTTTTCCTCTCATTGAAGAGTTCTCCCATTTCACCTTGTTTTTTCTTCTGGACCATTTATGTATTCAATACTGGAATTACAGAGTAGTGGGTTCCTACGCATTCTCCAGGCTCCAGAAGACCATGGAGTCATTAATAGCTTGGTAGATTGCCAGTTTGTTTTCAGAGAAGGAGGTCATTGTGATGATAGACTGGAAGGAAGGATATAAGCAATTTGTGGGACACCCAATTTTCTGTGTTTTTAAGATATTTTCCCTGGTTTATTATTGCCAGAAAATCCAATAATAGGATGCCAAGGTGCTCATCCAAGAAGTCTGGTGCTGTCAGAAGCAGATCCACTCTCCTTGGAATGGCCACAATTTGAACCAAAATAGTCACTAGCTATAAAATGAGCAGTAAATTTAAGTTTCCTTTGACTTCATTGGAGAGCTTACATTTAATTTCTCTTGAATTCTAAAACCAAAAAAAGGGATCATTTTATCTGTACAAGGAAAAGAAGCTGCAGTGGCAGCCCTAATGTACAGAGATAGCGTCTGGTGCAGACTGTCTCCACCGCGGAGAGAATCGCCACAGGTTACACTGCTGCTGCCGAGGATGAGAATGTGTTGCCGCTAACCCAGCCCGCAGCCTGGACACGGAAAACCAACCGACACCGCACAACCTGAAAGGGAGGTTAAAGGAAAGCAAAGAGGGTACAACAGGGCGTTCCGCTGAGCATTCCCAAGCGACAGGGAGCTGCACGGCTGCTGCACAGAAACCTAGAAGGCACAGTCCCTGGGGAGGCTTGGGCAGCTCCCTTGGGCCTTTCCCCCGGCCAGGAACCGGCCCCGGCTGCGCGGGTGGCTCCTCTCCCGCCTCAGGCGCTGCGGAAGCACCGCCAGCGGCTGGGCCTGGAGCGCGCGGCCGGACTGGTGACCCTCGGCAAGCGGCCGCCTGGCGGGCTCCTCGTCCCGGCGCTGGGGCGGGCGGGGCGGCGTTGTCCCCCCCCGCTGCAGGTGTCCTTTTCACTCCGTAACCTACGTTTTGAGCCCTTCGGTTCTCCCATACGGTCGCTGGCTGCACGAAGTGATGTCGAGCAGGGAAGGGTGTTACGCAGCAGGCTCACAGGCACTGCTCCAGAAGCGATGTGCACAAATATGTGCACGAATATTCTCTAAACAGAAATAAAGTAATTCAATAGGGGTCCCTCCCGCCTCCAGGAAACCTTCCTCCGAAATATTGATTCTGCTGCCCCTTCTAGGCCGCACCCGCCCGAACCCTCCCCCTGGGCGCGGGCGAGAGGGGGGAAGGGCGGTGGGGGGTGGGCTTCCGTGCGGAGGGCGGCAAAGGCCGGCACGGGCACCGCAGAACCGGTGCCCCCGGGCACCCTAGCGCCGGGGAAAGGGGTGCGACGCCTCCGCCGAGGATCGCCCCGCCCGTCCCTTCCCGCCGCCTGCCCTCGGGCGGGGCAGTTCGCAGCTCCCCGCGGCGTGGCTCCCGCCGCTGGAACGTCCGCGGCGGGAGAGGGAGGGGGCGGGGTCTGGCTGGGAAGCCGCAGCCGGCGAGAGGCGGAGCGGGGGGGAGGGGGCGCTGCCGGCGTCAGCGCCCGTCCGTCTGGCGGGCGGGGGTCGCGGGGCGGAGCCGCGGGCGGGTTCGCGAACGGGCCATGGCGGTAACGGCCGCTCGGTGGCCACGGGCCCTGCTCTGCCTGGCGGCGGTTTCCCTGCTCTTCCCTGGGGCGGCCGGTGAGTAGCGAGCCGCGGGGCTGGGGGGAGCGGCTCCGCGGGTCCCTTCTCAACAACATGGCGCAGGGGCGAGGCCGTCCGCGGGGTGCCGTAGCCGCGGGGCGGTGGCGTCGCCCGCGGGGGTGGGACGCGGCCCGGCGCCGTGGGGCGCCCCTGTGTCGCCTCAGCTGGGGGCGGGCTGCCTGGAGCCGGCTGCCCTGCACCTGCCCGGCGGGAGCGGGGCCGCAGCAGGTAAGGGGCGGGGGCAGCTCCTCGGGTGCCCGCGGGGGTGCTGCCAGGAAGGGGCAGTGTCGCCTTCCTGGTGTCGGTCCTCCCGCCGCCGCTGGCTCGGTGTCTGCCCCGCCTCCCGCCGGGAGCACCCGCCGCAGACCCGGGAGCTTAAATAGCGGAGGTAGAGAGGAGGGTGCTCAGGGGAGCGGGCGCCTTTCCCCCGCCCCGCAGGAGACCTCTGCTTTTACCCCGCCGAGCGGCATGACTCGGGGCTGGAATTTGGGTTTTCGACTGTCACGCTGGCAATGGGTACATTCCCAGGATTGGGGGTTGAGATGGAGAAGACCTGATGACTTGCTCCAGTCGGGAAAAACCTGACTTGTGTGTGGGTTGTCGTGTGAAACATCAGAACACCCCTTGTATTACTTGTGCTTTTGCTAACATTTACAATAAGAATGCTATTGAAGAAAGTATTGAATTTTTTTTTTTAAGGTAAGATGTTTAATAGGGAGGATAGAGGTAAAATAGTTTCCTGCATTAAAGTTGTGATAGCACATAACTTCTCAACAGGACCAAAAGACAGTGCGAGCACAGATACTGACAAACAGCTTTTGATAAACAGATCACATTGGTAATGCTGTCACAAAATGGAACATACAAAATGTGTAATGCTTTAAAGCAGAAGACAGACATTTATGGTCATTTCATTGTAATTCTATAGTTCTGATGTCTAGAGAGGCAGGGTTTTAGGAAGAAGGCAGGAAAAAGCTAGTGGAATGGAATAGGACATAGTGCAGCCCATCTTTCCCTCGATAAACCCGCTCACGTTGCCGAGATAGCGCGTATTGTCAAAGATGGAAGTGTAGATATTTCACATGAGTAAGGTTTTGAAATGAAACCTGGAAATTTTCTTGTAAAGGTAGAGAAAGGAAAGGACTGGCAGACAGCAATGTCGTAAGGCATTTTGGAAGAGGCTAACTGGAAAAAGAACTGAGGAATGTTTGGAATGGGAATGTAATAACTTACATTTCTGAGTGAAGTGCTAACGATCAGTGCGGGCCAGTTTAATTTGATCTTAATTCAGGGTACTATCGATTGATTAGGATTTTGTGTAAGAGGAATTAAATGACCATACACTTTAGCATATTGTTACTTCATTGTTAGGCATTTCGGTATGTTTGATAAGACTGGAAATTCACCAGTGGAGGTGATAGAGAAGGAAAACTAGCCAGGATGTGTTAGCTCATCATGGGAGGGTTGAGAGCCACTGAAAACTAATGGATAAAAGGCCACAGAGTATGAAATAATCTGAGGAAGCATTAAATAAAATCTCGCTTAAGATATTAATGAACTCAAATCACAGTGACATAGAGAGTTAAACATTAGCACCTAAGCCAATAGAAATTCTCTTTTTAGGTTGGGAACTCTGAATTCTTGGGTCTCTCTGAGTGTAGCAGTTGCTCTCAGTAAAAATTTAAATAATGAAAAATTCCTGGGATTTACAGTGAAGCTAAACAGCACAAAAGTGGTTGAGTAGGCAGTATTTCTGTTTATAAGTAAAGCCTGTGTACATTTGGTTGGATTATTTTATTTAAGACAATTAATTTTCTGGATATCCTGAAATGTTTTCTCCGGCGCGGTGCTTACGCGCTTGCAGTCTGACTGCACAGGCACTGAAATTTCTAACTGTTCTGAAAATAAGTGCAAGTCTTGCCTTAAGAAAAAGTTCTTAAAAGTTACCGTGTTTTATTATTGTTATAGATTTGTAATACTGTGGCTTTACAACAGGACTAAGAAAGTGTAAAGCAAAGCTTTTCAGTGAAGTGAAGTGAATCACTGAAGTTTGAACGTGGTGGAACCAGCTAATGACTAAGCTGGTTTTTGGCACAGATCGGCTTACGTAATGTAGTGGAGAAAAACCTGCAGGATCCCATAAGCAGCCCTCAAACTGCAAAGATTTTAAGTCATCGGCGTCACATCTCAATCCTTCTCTGCAGTGGTTAAAAAAATGGGGGGGACCCACCCCATTAATTTTACAATTTCGTTCATTTCACTGTGTTGTAAGCAGGATTTGCTGTTGTCCTCATCTGTTAAAGGCACTTTGCTCTGTTCTTTCTGATGATTAATGAAAACATTCACCAGTTACAACTCCTGCTTGGGTTTCTCATCTTTCCTCTTCAGGAATGATAGAGGTCTGCATCAAAATACTGCTCGGTCCTGTAGTAGCCATTTTAAATTGTGACTGTTTTGGAGAAACTTTTCAGGTTTTTGGTTTGGGGTTTGTTGGTGGTTGTTGTTTTGTCCATTTTTTTGACATTTTAAAGCTGAAATTTTTAATGTCATTTGCTGGTGGTGGATTCTTTTGATTTTTAAACTATCTTTCCAACAGCTATAAGCTTTCAGATGAAAACCCTTGTAAACGATGAAATTATCAGGGCATTTATACCCAAGAGCCTTCCTATTGTTACACTCAAAAACTATTTAGCAACTAGATATTGTGAAATATAATTTTATCCGTGTGGTATCATCGGACAGTATTGCTTTTATGTTCTATCAGTGTGATAGTAGTTCATGTGCAGTTGAGCAGAAATCTGTAGTCATTAAATGGTCCTGTGTGTGGAATTAAAAGCTTCAAAGGAAACTTCTGTCTGTGTTCCAACGCACTGTTCCAAACAGTGAGGGTGCAAATGAGCATCCAAGAGTTGTGCAATTCATTTTACGTTGTCTGAGCTTAGTGAATGAAAGAAATATTTGGATGGTAGGGGGAACAAAGCACAGCAAAGTGCAATGTTAAAAATGGCACTTTAGACCTCGGTGTTCTGTCACTTCTTGTTTCCTGTTGATGTGTTTATATCTGTGCTTGCTCCGAGTTCTATCTAGTCAGGCAAAATCACTCTTAATCATCGATCATCAGTGAGACAACATACAGTTTTGTTCCAGGTTTTAATGAGCCAGAGTTCAATGAGCAGCTGTGTGCACCTCTGTGTGAAAAGGGGCTCCTGCTCCGATTTCCTTTCCCACCTTTTCTTAACCGATTCTTCCACTTTTCAGATTCTGTGAGGTGATTTCATTTACAGAGGGGTAGAGTCTCTAATACAGTCTCTATTTTACTGGGATTTTTGTTTACTTTTATTTTATTTTAAATTTCCCCTGGGTTAATAAATTGAATTGGATAAATGAAGACCTTTGGCAGGTACAATGCTAGTTCACGTTAAGCAGCAGAAATGTGGATACAAGCCAGAGGAAGGGGAGAGAGGTCTCCTTTTGGTGGCAGTGGGTGTTCAGCAGTAGTTCTCAAAACAGAAACTTTTCATATTCTTTTTTTGCCTTCTGGGAAGGAAAATTTTCTCGCAGTCATTTGTGGACCAGAAAAAATCATCCTGTTCGGCCATCGAGTGTGTGCTTTGGTTCAAAAGTGATAGTTAAGTGCTTTAAGTATTAAATATATTTTTCCCTCCCCCTGCTTTTTCATAGGCTTGTCTTGTTGTTACCATGCAAAGGACAACTTAATGTGCCGTGATGTCTGTGAACAGGTAAGCTTCTCTGAAATCTCCCCCAGAGTTAAAATCGTGCCTTTAGACAATGATGTAGCAAGATTAGGGTTTTAAGAAAATGATTTTCGGTGTGAATACTGTGTGTGAAATGTGAGAGTTAACATTACAGTTATTTAAATGCAAGCTTAAACGTTTAAAACTGAAGTCCTCTTTCCTTTCGCTGTGGAAAACAGGCTCTGCTGAAGTTGAGGAGATACAAAACTGAGGTCAGGATTTGGTCAAAAAGTGATAGGCATTTTAGGAAATGGGAGGGATGAAGGTATTCTACCCAGTTTCTGAATGTTTTGGGTTTGGATCCCAAGTTTTGGGGGATTTATAAAGAAGAAGATGATGTTGGTACTATTGTTTCTGCCTGCCAGTTGTTGCTTCTTAGATAAACATATGAGAGACTCAGTTACTTGGCTTCGTGAATCCAGCCAAAATCTGCTTGCTTACTCTGTTCATAAAGTAATAAAAGAGCTGTTTGTGCTAAACTCAAGCTTGGAAAATATTTTTCCACAACTTACATTTAGACTTGTACCTTTGGATAGTAGGTTACACAGCTTTGTGTGTGTGTATTTATATAAATTTCCACGCATGAAGATATTACATCAGCTTTTTTATATTAATTTTTTACATTAAAACTGTGTCCTTACATCATACCTCCCCCCCCCCCTTTTCTTATCTTCTTTGCCTGCTTTGGGGTTATTCAAACACTAAACGTGGTTTTGATTACATTTATATTTATCTGTGATTGTACTAACAAAACTTTTGATTTAAATTGCACTTCTCCTTCCCTGATGTATTTATGCAATGCAACCAAATCCCCTTTCAGCTTTCCTGTTGTTAGGCCAAACAAGGAAGAGTCTTACAGTCTCTTTGCATAAGATGTTCTCTCAATTCCTATAATTATTCTTGCAGCCCTTCCAGCCTGAGTTTATGGTTTTGAATACAGGTAAGCAAAACCATACATGGTTTTATAAAGAGAAGTATAACATTCAGTCTTAAAAATTGTGTTACGACTGATGTGTAAGAGAAAGATATCTATTCCTGCATATGGACAGATATAATTGGCAGGCATTGAGAGGGCATTTGGAGTAATCTGTCCAATTCTTTCTTCTTTTCCACTGGTTTGAAGTTCCCAGTTTATCATGTGAATTCCTGGTAGCCCTTCATGAAGGGCTTTGAGCTTTTTACTATCAAATTTCATGCCACTTCTGATTCAACAATTGTAATTATTGTGCAGAGTTTTCTGTGGTTTTATAAGATCTTCTCCCCTTGCCTCATCTGGATGATAGCTCTGCTCAGATAATCGGCAGTCTTTGCAGTAAGAGGTCTAGAACAAAGCATCACTGATGCCCCTCAAAGTGTTCTGTAAGGAGCTGGTTTAGTTACCTCCTATCAGGCTGCTGATTCATTTTCTGAATCATGCTTTCCTGTAGGGCGACAGTCTGGCTGAAGGGGCTGTCTGCTATTTTTCTACTGGTTTTCATGTTTCTTAACCATTTTGTGCAGCACCATTCAAATGCTTTGTCCTTGTTGAATCCATTTTGGAATGTATTAGTTGATACCATCTTGTCTTGAAATAAAATTTCTAGGATGAAGGGTTACATACACTGGGGGGACTGTGAGGGAACACTTGGCTGAATGATTTGCCTTTTTTCATCTTTCCAAACACCTTTTCTAAAATACTTGATGTATTGTGCTTGTTGCCTTGTCTGTACCATCCTGACATGATAATTTATTTAATAATTAACAATTTTGTTCCCTCCTAGACTTGGTAGTCTGAGCCATAAAACATTGAAGTTGCTTACTAGGGATGGCAAGAAAAGAGAGCAGGCTTGTGCCCCATATTTCTGTTTGTTTATTGCTTAGGGAATGCCCATAACCAGGGCGCACAAAGAATCTGGGCACTAAGACAGCCATTCCTGTGGAGAGGACCAGCAGGAGGTGCAGATGTACTGCTCGAGGCAGTGTGCACCTACTGTGTCCAGCAGGACAGGCCCTGGCCCTGGCTGGGCCAACCACTCATGACATGTTGGAGGTCTTGACCCAGAGGGACAATGTGTCCAGCTAAGTCTTGAGCTGCAGGGAAGGGATGGTGTCTCTCCTTGAGCCACTGGCACTTAAACTGGGGGTCATGCTCTGATCAGCTTCCAGAACTGTCAGGTAAAGAAACCTGAGGACAGAAGCAGCGCCTCGGTGTCCGGGGGGCTAGACAGGCTCTCTAGGGAGAACCTGCAAGGGCAGTAGCCCGAATGACACAGTGCCTGGGTAGAAGGATGGCCAAGGGCAATGCTTAGTGGAGACTGAAAGTTTGTGATTGACAGCAGGATGAAGTTTCTTGGCCTATCCTTGGTTATGCACTTCCACAGTAGATCTGTGGCCTTAGAGCAGGTGAGGAGGAATGGACCCTGTCGGGAGTCATCTTGGCCTAGCCAGCTGGTTGTAAACAGTGCCACCGGAAGAAAGACTCCCTTCTACGGCGGATGAAGGTGCTCATCTGCAGATGACACTTGCTGTCTAAGGCAGTTTGACTTTTCAGGGGCTGCTGCAGAAATAACAAGTTTGTTGGGTTTCTTTTTGACCCTTCAGCTATTACTCATTGGCTGCTCGTGTACATGGACACCAGTGATACTTCCAAGGGAGACCTTGCATGGATGAATAGGTGTCTGTAGCCCAAGGGCTAGACTGAGAGGCACAGGAGACCTGGTGGTGTTCTCCTTGAACCTGCCAGTTAAGGAAAAGGCTTGATGAAGAGTAAAGAATTCTGCTAACTAGTAATTCAGCTACTTTAAGTAAGCCCTTTGAAAAAGAAAACTTGAATTACAGATTTGTCAACTAACGTGATTCAAAGATCTAACTTTGCATCCTTAGTAAGTGTTACTCCAAGTTTAGCTGCAGTATCCTCTCCTTGTAATGGCTTGGTTAAGTCTGTCAGGTACTGTAGTGAGGAACAAGTGGGCCTGTCTTTATTTAACTGTCGTTCTTATCCTAAGTTTATTTTTGGGGAGTTTCACAATTACAAGGTTGCTGGCAACATTCATCTCTGTACCACTCTACAGATCTCTATCCAGATCCTCTGCCAAGCATAAGAACAGTCCATCCCAGTCCTCGGGAAAGCATGTTGATGTTTCAGGAGGCTAGCTTGGCTAAACAGAGAAGTCATGAACAAGCTTCAGTGTAGAGAAGGTGGAAGCAGGGAAAGGTGGTAAGAGAGGAATTTAGAAAGTTTGCCCAGGCATGTTAGGTTATATTGGGAAAGACAGAGATCAGCTGGAGCTGAGACTTGCAGAGGATCAAGTGCAACAAGATGTGCTATGGCAGGAGTTAAAGGCTGAAGAAGTAAAAATGTGTGACTGTTGCTGAATGCAGCATGTAATTCAGTGTCAGCAAACTCAGATAAGGCAGAGGTACCGATTGCCATCTTTCCTGAGTCTGTTAACAAGGTCTCCCGGTCCTCTATGCATAGAGATGGGGTTCAGGGAGGAGCATTCCCAGTAATAGGTGGTGGCTGTGTCAGGAGTTGAGAAAATTTGACCGAAACAAGTTGATAGGACTAAATAGACTGCATCTGAGGGTGCTGAGAGAGCTGTCCGGGCTCACTGCAAGGTTACTCTGTCATCTTTGAAAGGGTGTGGTGCTTGGAAGAGGTCCCTAAAGAGGAAGAGGACAATGTACCCATCTTAAAAACAAACAAAACACACACACACGCGCACACACAAATTTAAAAAAAAAAGAAAAACAAACCAGCAAAAACCACAAACCAAAAGGATGGTTCCCAATCCATCAAACTACAGACACTAGCCATCTTCTCTTAAATCCTGTAGAGTCCTCTTGAAACACATTTCTGACCATGCAAGGGGTAAATCATGTCAGACAAACATGATTGCCTTTGACAGTGAGGCTGGATTTCTGGGTAAGAGGAAAGGAGTGGGTGTCATTTGTGTTGACTTTCAGCACTGCCTCCCTGAATATTTTTGTATCTGCTTTAGGATAATATGGTTTTGATGGGTGGACTCTTTTTTTACTCTAGATGCGTAAAAAAAATGTTTGGATAATCAGGCTCAAAGATAGAGGTTAGTGGGTCCTACTCTTCCTGAAGGCTAACAAGAAATGAAACATCAGAGGGGTCTTTCCTGGGACCTGTCCTGTTTAACATCTTTATTAATGACCTGGAGGTGGCGACAGATTCCACTCTCGCCGAGTTTTCAGGCAATACCAAGCTGGAATGAAGAGTTGATAGTGGTAGGACTGCCGTCCCAGAGGGACCTGGACAGATGGAAGGAATTGGCCAACAGGAACTTGATGAAATTCAGCAAGAAAAAGTGCAAAGCCCTGCACCTGGGAAGAAAGAATCTCTTGCAAAAATGTGAATTGGAGATTGATTTGCTAGGGAGAAGATGTGCTGAAACAGGAGACAGCAAGCTGAACACGAGCCACCAGTGTGCCCCAACAATAAAGAAGGCATCTTGGGCTACATTAACAGGAGCTTAGCCCATAGGTGTAGAGGAATGATTCTCCCCATTTAGTCAGCACTGGCTGACCACATCTATAATAATGTGTCCAGTTGAGTCCTGTTACAAGGGAAGATGCCAATTACTGGAACAACTTAGCACAGAGTCACCAAGGTGATCAGGGGGCTGGAGCACATGCCGTCTGTGGAGGCTGGGGGCCTTTAGCCTGGGGAAGGAGGAGTCCCTCAGAGGAGTCTTCTGGTGTCTGTAATAAGGTTGCTCAGAAGGCAAAGCCAGGCTCTTCCCAGTAGTACACACTGGGAGGATAAGAGGGAGCTGATTAAACCTAGAGTTCGAGATGGTTATAAGGAGGAACTTTTTCACATGAAAATAGAGGTTGTGCATTCTCCATCCCCAGAGGTTTTCATGACCTGATTAGATAAAACCCTGAGCAGTGTGGTCTGGCCTCATAGCCAACTGTGCTTTGAGCACGAGGTTGAAACAAATGATCTTCTGAGATCCCTTCCATCCTGAATTATTTTGATATTCGATGACCCCAGAAGACCCCAAATACTACTGCAGTTCTTTTCTTGATTTCTAAAACAGAACTACTGTTCTTTTGTTTTTCTTTACATGAGTTTATTGTGTTGCAGATTTAGAATAGAACTGTAATGTATTTTTCCTTCTTAAAGATCTGAAGTGCATCCACATTTCAGTTGTTCCTGTAATTTCCAGTTCACATCCCACATCAACAGATCTGCTTCCATCCCTTTTGTTGTCCAGTTTCTTGTTTTAATTTATAAGTCTTTTACTTAATTGGATAGCTAAAGGAACAAGAACTAAAAACATTATTATTGTGGGACCAGAAAGCTATTTAAAATGTGCTGAGAGCTCAAGTTCCATTAAGGTTTCTATGATTTTTTTTTTTTAAATCAAAACCAAAACAATGACAAAAAGATTGATAGGGTAAAGGCATCTTGTAATAAACTGAAAACATTGCTACTGTAGTAAGGAAATTAGATGAGCAGCACTACAAAATGATCTGAAAAACACCCGGGGAAAAAAAATGTATATATAAATTTCTGTGATTCAGAATTGTGTATAAAAAATCAGTAAGGTAAGGTGAAATTTATTCCCAAATATAGCTGTGCAGAGTAATTGAAGAAGATTCATTTTGTTTAACCTCCTGCTCAGAGAGGTGCTAGCTTCAAACTTAAATCAAGTTGATCAGGATCTTATTAGACAAGTTTTGAATATCCTCAAGGATGGGCTTTCCACGACCCCTCTGAGGAGTCTGTTCCAGCCCTTCACAGCTCTTGGGGTGAGGATTTTTATTCTTTCTCCTTCACATCCCGTCAGAATTTCCCCTACTGTAACTTGTTACTTTTGCAGCTCATCCTTCCACTGTGCAACTCTGAGAACAGTACAACTTGTCTCTTCTATAACCCAGGTACTGGAAGACAGGAATTTAGACCTCCCCTGCTCCCTCTTAACCCTTTTGCAGTTTGAAGAGATTGTTTTAATTGCCTTTATTGGTATGTCATAAAGTCCAGCATCTTTTGTGGTCTTCTGGACTCTGCAGTTCATCAGTAACAATCCTTGCTGAGGTGGCACAAATGGGGGTTTTTTTATTACAGATGTGGCCTCATCTGTGCCCCGCTGAAGAGAATAGTCCTTCAGCCTGCTGGCAGTGCTGTCGATAATGAAGTGCAAGGTGCTGTTAGTTTTTGGTGCTGCTTCGGTGCACTGCTGGCCCACGTTCAACTTGCCACCCACCAGGACCTGACACCCTTTTCTGCAAAGCTGTTTCTAGCCAGTGAGCACCCAGCCTGTACCCTTCCCTAGGTTACTCCATTCCAGCTGTGAGATTCTGTGTCTGCCTTTCTTGAACTGCTCAAGTTTCCTGCCAGCACGTTGCTGAAGCCTGTTGAAAGTCATCTGACTGGCAGCTCTACCCTCCAGTCTATTGATGGCAGCTCCCAGTTTAGGCTCATCTGTGTTACTGGTCAAGGATTTTTTTCTGTCCCGTTGTCCAGCTCACCAGTAATGCCATTGACCGTGTTGGTTTGACTCCTGTATTAGACCCCTTCTGAGTGGCCAACACTTAGACATTGAACTGCTGCCTGCTAATCTTTGAGCCCTGCTGTCCAGGCAGTTTGTCACCCAGCTTGTAGCCCACCCATTCCATCCATGTTTCACCAGTTTGGCTCAAAAGGTACAGTGGGAGACCACACACAAACCTTAAGGTTAAGGTAAATAACGTACGCTGTTCTTCATGTTTCACTGAAGGAGTCTTTTTGTTATGGAAAGCTGTAAGGCTTAATTTGCCCTTGGTGTGCCTGTACTGACTGTTCCCAGTCACTTCATTGTCCTTCATGGTGCCCTGACAGGTCTTCTGCAAGGATTGTCCACAGTCTTCCTGCGGGTGAGGTTAGGCTGACCAGCTTATCCTTGCCTTTGTAGTGGAGATGATGTTTGTCTTTTGTCAATCATCAGGAACCCTGTGCAGTGACCATGGTGTTTCAAAACCAGTAGCGGAGCTGTTCTGCAGTGACCGTGGCTAGCTTCTCAACATCCCCAGTTGCATCCCATCCAGTGTCATGAATTTCTGGATGTTCGCTGTGCTCAGGTGGTGCTTTAAATTGATCTTGCTCTACCATGGGTAGTATTCATTGCCCTGTTAGTTTTGATAGTCTCTTTAACTAGTCTAGGTTTTGTTCATCTTTGGTCCACACAAATTACTTATTTCAGGGTTTTTTGGAAGTTCAGTCGGTGAGGTCATGTAACATGTAGCAGAAATTGAGTAAATAGAGATGTTTATTTTGATATGTGGGGCAGAAATCCTATTATGTTTTTCACACTGCCTATTCATTAGAAACTCTTTGAAATGTTTAAGGAGGAAATAAACTCACTCCTAAATATCATAGAATCGTTTTGGCTGGAAGAGACCTTCAGGATCACCAAGTCCAACCTTATTCCCAGCCCTATCAAAACCACTAAACCATGTCCCTAAGCTCAACATCTGCCTGGCTCTTAAACACCTCCAAAGATGGTGACTCCACCACCTCCCTGGGCAGGCTGTTCAATGCCTGA
>JANIJG010005111.1:33068-49772 GCA_024611175.1 Megaceryle torquata | reverse complement strand
AAAGGAAAGGAAAGGAAAGGAAAGGAAAGGAAAGGAAAGGAAAGGAAAGGAAAGGAAAGGAAAGGAAAGGAAAAGGGTTATAGGGGAATTCCTGATTTCCCATAAATATATGCATTGTACTGGTTGTTGGGTTTTGGGAAATGTTTTTAGGCAGCCTGTGTTAATCAGACATATAACAGTCAGATATATTCTGAAGGCTTAGAACCACTAAACCCAGTAAGTTATATGGATATATTATTCAGCCCACTTAGCTTTCCATATAAACACAGATAATATTGAATATTGGCTTGATCCCACTAAAAAAACCCTAATAATTATAATATACAAATAATTCCATACGGATTTGAAGTTATGCAACCTGAGAGCAGACAGTAGAGTTTTATCAACATATGACATATAAAAGTAGATGAATGTATGAATCAGGAAAGAGTGTAAAACACTATATAAATTGCTGTGCTTTTAAACTTAAAGAGGGCAGCTAGATTTTCTCTATCAAATTGAGAGTTCAATTCTAAAGGCACAGTATTAGCACTCAAGCTATGAAATCTTGTATTCACTAAACATAAAACATGTCTTTGAAGACAAAGTTCCCACCCCTTTCAAATCAATGACAGGGTCCCTTGGACTTTCAAAAAGGCCAAGATCTTTCCTAAAGACTGCTGATCTCTTTTACTCAAGATAGATATCTCTGTGATACACTGATGTGGGCTTTATTTTCATAAATACAGCTTTTCAATATCACTGTTATTACATTCATTAAAAACACCTTGGTTATGCCTTTTTGCAAAGTCCTCTTATGTTAAAAAATACCTCTCCTTACACCTTTAAAACCTTAAATCACAGATGTTTCTTTTAGTATTATCTAAGTTCACCTTTGCGTTTAATCATGAACCCAGCTAGACTTAATGCTCTGTGTGAGTAAAACACTTCTATTCTGTCATATGCCCTCAGTTTCTAGATGCCATGGCTGACTACTGCATTGTGGTCTTTGCTACACTGCAGCCATTATAAGAGATAGCCTTATTTTCCTCTATATTTCCATGCTGACTAAATGTTTTCACGCAAATACAGAATCGTAACATTACCAGCACATATTACTGCTTATTAAGTTCCCTTCAAAATTGTGTCTGATTTTTTTTGCACAAGCAGCAATGTCAGGATGACATTACAAACTCAAGGAATGGCATTAACTGAAACTGCTCAAATGTATTGAAGACTTTGGTGTGTGCGTGACACCGTTCTCTGAACTGCAGCGTAGGCACATCTGAAATCTGCTTGCTCACACTACAGAAACTACTTATTAGCATCTGTATATAACACATCACCACAGGGAAAGCTAGTTTAAAATCATAAATGTCAAGACATAATTAACTTAAAGGTCAGGTTTAATTACAGTTGTTGAAACTGAAATATACTAATTATCATTACTATGTCAGAAAATTTCTTAAAACCATTTGAAATGTTTTGTTGGTACCTGTACTTTTCCATAATTGACATCTTTTGTTCCACGATGGAGATGTTTCAATGGGCTCTTTTTTACTAACTTTGAAGCAGAGAGAGAACAAAACAGAAAACTGATGAACAAAGCACCACCACAAAGCTCAACAAAACCTGTTCTCTGTATTATGATATTATTAATTACTTTCTTGTAATTGGCACTTCAGATAATCATTTGGATAATAGAATTATTCAGACGGTCTGGTACATGGACAAAACAGATTTAACTGTGTGGCTTTTAGGTTTAATGACAAAACAAATCAATAAGTGAAACAGACTGGTGAGAAAATAACTCAATAACTGAAAAATTTTCTCCACCTGTAGGCTTTCCCAAGGATTCTACTGGGAATAGTTATTGACTCACATAAGTATTTTAGTTCTTGCTTTCCCCCAAGGTACAGAAAGTTTGAATGCTGTGATTTCATTTTCTCTACTGTTACCTAGTGTTTATTCTCCTTTCCTCACCACAGCCAGGATTTCCAGCTTACCTTTTTCTATACCTTTAGAAGAGTGATAGACATGATTTTTTTTTCCTGAAAGAGCCATTCCCAGCTAAGTAGAATGCAGCACAGAAAAGTTTAAGCTATATGAAGTTGAATTCCCCACAACAGCACAGATTTTAGTTACTGTATAGCCCCTGTGCAAAAATTCAGAAGTCTAACAGTGAATATAGCAGATGACTCTAGAAGAAAATATCACTATCTGATGAAAAGAGGCTATCAAATGTGCTGTAAGAGACACATACTCTTTTATTAATTTTCATTCATCCTACACTTGAGGTGCTGGGTTGTAACAGCAGCCCTGGTAGTGTGAAGGTAGCCAGTGTCCTCCAAAGTGTACAAATCACCTGAAATCAGTGAAGTCTCCAGCCACTGGAGGAAATACTACTGCTAGGTAAGTGGCAGCTCCTTGTCCTTTACCCTCCCCTCTTTCTCAAGCCTTGGTATTTGGAGCATCACACACAGCCAAAGAAAAGAGCTCAAAAGTCTGAATACACTGAATATACACCTCAACTGAAAGACACAGTGGAGGAAGGTCTCAGGTACAGAACACAAGTACAGCAGTGAAGTTCAGAAACCATTCACAATACACCAAAAAATACCTTTGAGTATGCTACAGCTAAAGGCAAGCAAGGTAAGGGAGTTTGTGTCGCCTTGCATCTCAATAAATGGGAAAGAAAGGCATTTAATTAAAGATTTTCCTGCCTCCCAGGTACTGATGACATTGAAATCAGTGTGGACATAAGGCATTAAAGCTGGCATCACCCAAAAAAGTCTCTTATTTAAGATTTACAGATGACTGTTAGAGAAAAGTGAAAATTTATTAAAGGCTTCCATCTGGCAGAATGTATCATTAGTATTCAAACTGATAGCAGCAGTGATTTAAATTTAATAATCCAAGTCGAGATATGCATCAAAAAAGAATTCTACTAAAATACATCTAATAGCAATAACTTACTTCTTTATTATAGTCTGCCTGTGAAAAAATGCCAGATATCAAAGAATAAGACATCAAATGTTAATTTCAGTGTGTTCTTCCAGTTGAAACTCACATTAAAATAATATACTCAGTGCAAATCAAGCAGCACACACTGTACCTGTTTGTATCTTTCCTGAGCAGAATTTGAAACACTGGGACCTAGAAAAACCCTGGAAATCCCCCTTAGCTTAAGAGAGGTTGGGTTGACTGTAGATGTCCAGGTGCCAGCAGTGGGGGCAGCCTCTGTGAGGAGAGGTCAGGGGCTGCCCCTTGCCAAACACAGTCAACTCCAGCCAGTTCCAGCCAGCTCCAACAGTCCTACTGCAGAGCACAGCTGAGCAATAACTTAACCCCAAGTCAAGTCTGTTTTGCTTCTGATGGTAACTGGTAAGTGATCTCCCTGTCCTTATTTCAACTCATGAGCTTTTTCATTTTATTTTCTCATGTCCTGTTGACAAGGAATAAGAGAGTAGCTGTGTGGGCACTTGGCAGCTGGACAAGGTCAACACATCACAGAGGTGTTACCTAATCATATACCTTTATGGGGAATGCATCCTCTGAAGCAGTACTATGTGAGAATGAAGCAGAAGAGGCTGTATGTATCATTAAATGGAATCCCTAACCTAAAGTACTCTGTAGATTAGTATTATTACAATACCAAGCTGTATTCTATTCTTGTTTTAATTAATTGTATGAAGTTACTGCTCTGCTTTCGGATTATGCAGCTGAGTTTTCATGCAGTAGGTAGCATCCACCTCTCATTCTCATATTATAGAACCTTTTTATACATCATTCTTTCATATCTCAGCTCCTACTTGATACATGTTATTCAAGAACAACTCACATGAAGCCAAGGTTGACAACACAATGGATCTGCAGAACAGTTTTCCTGTTAATTTTCACTAGTGATACCAAAGAACACTCCAAAAGTTACAGATAGAATCATTGCTATATCAACTGGCAGGTAAACAAGTGAACAAATAGTAAAGGACACTTAGTCCAAGAAAATTTAAAAAACATTAAAATTAATCAAAGTGCACGCATCAGAAATTGAAGAGGTTGGAAAAAAGAAAGTTCTATTAATTATAAGAACAAACATAAATTAACTACCCAGTGCATGATTTACATCATGGATTTTGCCCACAAATTTGTCACCCTTTGGATGTTTTTTTCTTAACTGCAGATTAATGGGCAGTTCAACTTTACAGGTTAGTGATTTGCCACTATGATCTGCTTTTTTAAAAGTTGAACAAGAAAACAACATTAGAATATTGGTAAATACACTGTTGGTAAGAAGCTAGGTTCAGCTGTCTAAGTTGGACTAGGCACTTTAAACTTTCCACAGCCTTCTTGAAGGAAGGAAGGCACTAGTTCTGCATCGACAGTGTTGTAACAGGAGATTAATGCCGAGACATTTACTCCATTGTCACTCCTAGCTCAGCAGGGATGAGCACAGTGTCACGGTTTAGGGTCAGGGCGGACCCTTAGACCTGTAACAGACGCTCTCTGTTAACCCCCCCTCCCTCACCAAAGGGGAAGAGAAAGGGAATAAGGGAGAGAGAGACTCAGTGATTAGAAAAAGAAACTAGAACAGCTTTAATGAAAATTATAATAACAATAATAAATGGAATATATATAGAAATAGATACAAAACCAGTATCGAACCCAGCCCCTGTGATGGTAATTACATCACCATCACCACTGATGCTGTAGAGCAGGTGCCAGGATAGTCCCAGACTGGGCCCCACAGTAGATGGGAGCTGTGTTCAGGAGCTGGATTCTGGTACTGGATTCAGGAACACACCGACTGGGATCAAAGGCAGAAGGGACAGAGTCCTCCTTGGATGCTCCAAGGAAGGAATCGAAAAAGGATCTGAGCCAAGCCAAGCAAAGCTGGCAAAGCAGTCCAAGAGGGGAGAGGAGCCTGAGAGCCCCCAGAAAGAGGGTGATGAGTGAGTGAGTGAGTGAGTGAGTGAGTGAGTGAGTGAGCGAGCGAGCGAGCTATAGACGCTCCAGATCCCTCAGCTTTATACCCAATATGACATATATGGGGTGGAATACCTCATTGGTCAGTTTGGGGTCACTTGCCCTGTCTGCTCCTCCCTGCACATGTGGCCTTTCACTTTCCTGCACCCCCAATGTGGTACACAAGATCCAGCAGTGGCCTTGGTCTGCACACCAATCCTTGGTAGTAACTCTAAACATGGGGTGTTATCACTGCCAGCAGCAGACACTGTCTGTGAAAACAGGCTGCTAAGTTCAGACAGTGCAGTTAGTTAGGAGAACTGAACTGAAAAGTAAAATCACTGAATAGAACCAGCTCTGTTCTCACCCAAACCAGGACACACAAGAGTCTGAAGGAAAAAGGCTTTCTCATTCACCAGACAGCTGTACAAAGCACGTTGGGCACATCTAAGAGGGGCCAGGGGTAAGGGATGCATGAGAGATGGTGGCTGAGGCTCTCCAGTCCCTGCTTGTCCTCCCTCACATATACATGAACAGTCAGCACTACAAAAAAAGAGAACGTATTTTACTTTTTTATTCTTTTTCCTAAGACTTTTTTACCCCAGCAATGAATATGGATTCATGTTAACTACTCTGAAAATGTGAGGCAGGTTTACCAAAACACAAGTTTTGATTTTCATTTAAGAACTCTGAAAACATACTCTGAAAATTAAAAGGAGCTCCTTCCTATCTTTATGAAAATGAAACATTGTATTTTTCCACTTACAGGAAATGAACATTTCTTAACATCTTGATTTTATTTTTTAAATTTCAGTTTTAGAAAGCTATTTTAATTTCCTCCCATAATGCTTTTTTCTAATAGATGCATTCTCAACTCATCAGAAGAAAAGTTTTAATTTTTATGATGAGAATGATTTGCATTCATCACAGAAACTCAATAAACAGAAAAAGTCTATTTTTGCTTATCTGTACATCAAATTCACAGAAAAAAAAATGTTAGCAATTCATATTCTTCATTAGTATTTATTCTACAATAAAATAATATACAGCAGCACTGAAGTTGCTCCTACTATTCCATGTATAAGTCTCAGCTTACAAATCACAAAGTTTCCACACAATCTTTGAATTCAAAAGCTCATTACCTTATACAAACTAGACATTGAAAGCTGAGGCATTGTTAGGGAGATAACGAACAACGCTACACTGGGAAAAGCAAGTGCTTAAAGAACACAGGACTGCCAAGGATACATGGGGAATGCAGCCATTCTGGATAATAATATCAAATTCTTAAAGCT
The DNA here is from genome assembly GCA_024611175.1 of Megaceryle torquata. Classification (NCBI taxonomy): domain Eukaryota; kingdom Metazoa; phylum Chordata; class Aves; order Coraciiformes; family Cerylidae; genus Megaceryle; species Megaceryle torquata. The sequence goes on along the minus strand of JANIJG010005111.1, from coordinate 43,536 downwards.
ACTGAAAATGTTCCTTACAGTGGTAGATCTCAGCTTTGCACAATTCAAAGTGTCTCTCAGCCAGCCCCCACACCACGGTGCCAGAAGACCCAACTTTACAGTCAGTGAAGACACATCCTAATTGGCTCTGTAGGAGAGAGTTTTGCTCTAAAAACTTTAGGCTATATTTACATTAGTAATTTAATTTGTAAAACAAAAATTAAAATAATTTGTCATTGAAATATTTTCTTATTCATTATTATTTTATTAGCTCAAGCACAGAACTACATGAATGAAACTATACTGCTCCAAATTAGACACACACAAGTCTCTGGGGCTGGGTGGGATCCACCCAGATGTACTGAAGGAGCTGTCAGAAGTGTTCACCAAGCCACCTTCAATTATTTATCAGCAGTCCTGGCTAACTGAGGAGGTCTCAGTTGAGTAGAGGTTAGCAAATGTGATGCCCATCCATGAGAAGGGCCAGAAGGAGGTTGCACAGAACTACAAGCCTGTTAGTCCAACCTTGGTGCCAGGGAAGGTTATGGAGCAGATCCTCTCGAGTGCCTTCATGCAGCACATACAGGACAACCAGGGGATCAGGCCCTGTCAGCATGAGTTTGTGAAAGACAGGTCCTGCTTCACTAACCTGATCTCCTTCTATAATAAGATAACCAGCTTAGTGGATTAGGGAAAGGCTGTGGCTGTTGTCTACCTGGACTTTAGTAAAACTTTTAACAGTTACCCACAGCATTCTACTGGAGAAACTGGTTGCTCATGGCTTGAATGGGCATACACTTGCTGAATAAAAAATTGGCTGGATGACCACCAGAGAGTGGTGGTGAATGGAATTAAATCCAGTTAGTGGCAAGTCACAAGTGGTGTTCCCCAGGGTTTAGTATGTGGGCCAGTCCTGCTTAATATTTTTATCTGGATGAGGGGATTGAGGGCACCCTCAGTAAGTTTTCAGACACGTTAGATGAGTGTGTTGATCTACTTGAGGGTAGGGAGGTTCTAGAGAGGGATCTGGACAGGCTGGATTGATGTGCCAAGTCCAGTGGGATGAGGTTCAACAAGTGGGTTCAATGCTGGATCTTGCACTTGAGTCACAACAACCCCATGTAATGCTACAGGATTGGGGAAGAGTGTCTGGAAAGCTGCCCAGTGGAAAAGTACATGGGGGTTTTCCTGGTTTCACCAGGACAGAATGATAGGCCAGCCATGGTCTGCAGGCTGTTAGCACTTTGGAGTCAACCAGGGCAGCTGACCCAAGTTGGCTTCAGGTGTATCCCATCCCATAAACATCATGCTCAGTATAAAGGGGGAAGTTTCGTGAGAATGAAGGAGTCTCCTGATCATGTTCTTTAGGACTGCCTTCCTGTTTATTGTGACCACTGTACAGTTGCTGAGCTGAGTATAACTCTGTTTATACTGGCATTGGTATTAGTTTTGCTGTTTCATTAAATCTGTTTTCATTTTAACCTGTGAGTCTCCTCTCCTTTTCCTAATCCCTCTTACTGACTAGAGAGTTGTCACTGAGTGATAAAGCAACTGCTATAGTTTAGCCCCAGATAGGGGCTAAACATAAACAGGGGTGTTGGTCAACAGCTGGCTGAGTAGGAGCCAGCAGTGTTCCCATGTGGCCATGAAGGCCAACAGCATCTCAGCTTGTATCAGAAAGAGCGTGGCCAGCAGGACTAGGAAAGTGATTGTCCCCCTGTACTCAACACTGGTGAAGCAGCACCTTGAATACTGTGTTCCGTTTTGGACCCCTCACTACAAGAAGGATACTGAAGTGCTGGAGTGTGTCCAAAGAAGGGCAACTAAGCTGGCGAAAGGTCTAGAGAACAAGTCTTGTGAAGAGCAGCTGAGAGAAATGGGATTTTTTTAGCCTGGAGAAAGGGAGGTTCAGGGAAGACCTTACCAGTCTCTACAACTACCTGAAAGAAGGTTGCAGTGAGGTGGGGGTCAGTCTGTTCTCCCAAGTAACAAGCAATAGGGTAAGAGGAAAAGACAAGTTGCACCATGGGGAGGTTTAGGTTGGATATTAGAAAAAATTTCTTCCTTGAAAGGATTGTAAAGCATGGGAAGAAGCTGCCCAGAGAGGTGATGGAGTCACTATCCCTGGAGATATTTAAAAGATGTGTAGAAGTGTGCTTAGGGACACAGTTTAGTGGTAGACTTTGCAATACTTGTTTAACAGTTGGACTTGATGATCTTAAAAGTCTCTTCCAACCAAAACAATTCTATGATTCCAACTAACTGCACTTTCTATAACTGTAACTAATTCAGTACTCTAAGCATCATGTTCCATGCATGACTATGTATATCTTTCTTTTCAAAAATTCATTAAAAGAAAAAAAGCTTGATGGTGGAAGTATGGAGTTCATAAGTATGCCTGTGGAGTTTAGCCCTGCTAAGTGTCATGACTTTTTTAGAAATCTTTGTCAGCCTTTCATAAAATTTTACTGCATATTTGTACCTTTTCTTAGATCCCCAAAGCTGTTTGAATCATTACTGATCCCACCTTTTCTTGAAAAAATACTGGTCATGACTGACCAGCACAGCTGTGGGGGAAACTCATCCTTTAACAGCTCAGAAATTACAAGAGAAATAAATAGAATTGAGAATGTATTATATTAAAATAAAATTTTGAGATCTTCATTCCATAAGTGTGATTACTAAATATGTGGCATCAGTGTTACCAAAGAAGAGAATTTTCCTCTTGTAAGACCAGAAATACTCACTTTCTTTAAAACCAAAAAAGCAGAAGTCATGGAAAGAAAGTCTTTTCATCGAGCTGAGGCAGGTAAAAATACCCACAATTTTATAGTACCACCAAGTTAATAATAATGGGATACTCAATATGAATGCATGCTTCTGATGTATGCACTTACAAATTGGATAAATTCTCTCTAGTAGACAAATTAAGATGAGTCATAATCTCCTTACCCTTGCCACTCAGCAGCACTTGATGCACTAACATAAGCAATAGATGTGCATCTGAAGTTCACTGAATATGATAAAATTCTACGCTATTATTAAAATCCCATGTCTAATGAATCTTGCCTTTCTGCACTGTAAAAATTTGAAACATATGAAAAATAGTAAACAAACTGATAAAAAAAACCCAAACCCAATGCAGGAACAAAACAACCACCTTGTTTGGTCTACTGGTTGCAGCTCAAATTTCAAGATAATGTATATAGGAACACAGAGCCAGATTCATCAGAGCTTTATTGGCTCATTAATGTAGCTCTGAATAAATCTGAATAAATGAGATTTTGTGTGTAGATTTAGTTTGAACGATAATTGCTAGGATCAACAATGTGATATGTATTTAAACCTGGGACTACTGCCACTGAATAAATGAAGGAATCATCACTAGTTAATCTTTGTAGGACAGTGTGTTCCTGGTTGGACCACAAAGTATCAGCAATAATTTCTGAAATGATTGGAAAAAGCTCCATCATTTACAATCATTAGAAGATTTTACCATTTTGCTGAGCCAGAAACAGTGTAAAACTTTTGGAAGATTTTCTGAGCATATTATAGCTAAAAACAACAGCAGAAAATGTAGAAGGATGGACTGTTCAAGTGCTTTAAAGTGCTCCTATGTTGTAGACAACAAAGTCAGTATTTCTAAAATAATTTGTGTTTTATAAATTATTTCCATTCATTTTCCTGTTAGTCCCTAGAATGAGAGAGATTGTCTGATGGTTCTGATATAGGAGTTGGTTCCTTTGGCCTGGAAACAATAGTTAAAATTTAAAAGAAATTTTTTAATCCTCTGCTCTGGAATATTTTTTTTTAGCATGTATTAATTAGATTGTAAAAAATCCCATAGTCTATATAATGTCATTTAATTTTGATTTTGGATGGAACTCTGTTGTAGACAGCTTCAATCTGGAGTATCCAAGCCTCAAGACAACAAAAGCAATCTGATTAAATAAGGAAGTATCCTCCACAGAGAAGCTGTTAGCTCATCTGTGTAAGGAATTCTCCACTGATTCAGGCTGAATATGTGAGAGGTGTTTCCTGTCCCTCTGTCTCAGGTGATCCCCTTTTTCTTGTTAGCATGACTCCACTCCAGATGAGCAATTTATTCATACATGAGCTCTATCTTCCAGATCCCAAGTGGCTTTCTGTTCACTCAACTATAGAAAAAGTCTTTTCCCCTTTTCTCCAAAGCAAATGACATAATGTTGCAAAATATAAAGATTCTGGTTTAGGCTCAATTCACAGTCAGTAACCATTTATTACCTAGACCCAAGAAAATCACTATAAATCAATAATAAAATGTGAAATATTATACTTCAATAAGAATTACAAAATGTTTACATTAAAACAACTTCCAGTAGAATATTTATCTTCAGATGGCCATTACTGACATTCCAATGGTATGAACAAAGAGGTTCAGCCATTCTTAGATGTCAACAAAAGTTATTTTCAGAATTGTAAATCTCATGCAAAATTTTAGGCCTTACAGCTTTAAAATGAAGAAAAAAAAAAAAAAAAAAAAAAAGAGAAGAATAATGCACTCAGTAGCTGATCTCCAGGGCATTGACTGTACTACTCAATGTGACCTAGGGGGGTTGATCACAAAGGTAAGGGACTTGACATTGGTAATTTCACCTTTCATAACAACTGCTTTAGGTGACAGTAATTTTTAGGTAAACACAATGTTAAAATAGCTCAAACCTGTGAATGCTTTTGCATTTCAAAGCAATAAGAAATATTTGAACTTGAACTCTAAAATAGAGTTCTAAAATACAGAGGAAGCAAAGAAGAATAGAATTGACTAAGTTATTCCAGAAAAAAAAAAAAAGGCCTTTTTCTGATTGCAATCAGCCAAAAATTATGTGAAGACACAAAAAGTGAACCCTGAGCATTGAAATAAAAAGCCATAAACAACTGAAAATTTTGTATTCTGAATATACTCAGGTTTTCTGAAGAAGCTAAAGATTTTACAATGCCAAAATAAAATAAAAAAAACCAAACAGAACACCTATTCATTAATTATACCTTTGTGAAAGCATCCATCCTGTCTAAATTAAAGTCAGTCTGATTTTGTAATTATAAAGTGTCCTGCTCCTCAGTATTGTTGCCTGTATCAGTAACATTTTTAACAACTTATTTGTTTTCCCTGAGTCATCTAGAGACACCCAGGTCAAAATGTTTATAGAAGTATTCCCACTAAATGTGATAATGGAAATAACTGCTGATGAAAAATATTGAAAATCGGTTTACTGTTGCTAAGATTATGTGCTAAATGTAAAGCTACACCATTTGCATTACAAGTTAAATCTGGTTATAGCGAATTGAAGGAAAGTACTTTACAAGCACTGCTGGCTTTTTGGTGTTTTTTTACTAAATACGGTCATAATTCTATATTCCAGTAAATGTAACCGATTAATCTAGCTACAAAACCACATTAGCATATATCTAATGACCAAAACATTACACAAGAGACATTATAGAGTCACTGATGCAAGGTCATTACAATGGTGAGGAGAACGAACAAACAAGCAATTGAAAACTGAAATTGTCAAAATGACCTATTCCCTATTCTAACTCAGTGCTGCCTGGTATAACAGTGAATGTGTTTGGCAACACCCACACAGCCTTGCTGCAGTTCATGGAATTGCATATAAGCTTGTGCAAGTTAGCCTGGGTATTAAGGGTATACTCTAGGTTTATTTTACCCAGTGCCATGATACATCAGTTCCCACCCTCCCCCATCAATGGTACCACAAATGAGAAAAAAAATATCTCTCTGTTCACTTCTGTCCTGAGTTTGGCTAAGACAGGTTTAATTTTCAGAAGAAGCTGGGAAGGACCACAGCCAGCATAGACAACTGAACCATGCAATGGGATATTCAATACCATACTGACATCATGCCCAAAATATAAGGGGACAGGAGGGGAAGGCATGCAGGTTTTGTGCAAGGCAGGGTCAGGCACTTTTGGTGAGCGCTGTGGAACATCTCTCCCATTTTCTATATTATTTAATTTGTACGATTGTTATTCTATCATTTCTTTTCCCCTTGTGTTGTTCTATTAACTTCTCCTTTTCTCAGACCACACAGTTTTGCCTTTTTCTCCTGATTCTCTTTCTTTATCCCCCTGGGGATGGAGGGGCAGTGACCAAGCAGCTGCTTGGTGCTGCTACCAGCTGGACCTAAAGCACACCTACTTCATACATGATATATCTTTCTATTTTGTTGTTGTCAGTGTCATTTTACTTACAATTGATTTTCTGGTTTTGTATAGTTAAGGTGAAATTTTAAGATCACAGAGAAACACTAAATTTTTTTTGTATGCATTCAGCTTAGCATACGTGTGCAGATACATGCTCATATATCTGTATAGATATTCAGAATGCTCAAAATAATTAAAAATTCAGTGAAACGAGTTTTCTTCTGGTCCGATCAAGTAATCTTAGTCCCTAAGTATTACTAAAATATCTTACAGATACTGTATCTAAGTATTACTAGTAACAGGTAATTATATTGTATCTCCTCCTAGTAGCAGTGGTCAAATAAGATGTCATTGTGGTAGGATTTACATGGAAAAAAAGCTGTTTCTATCCTGTAGGCCTTACAAACAAGCAGTCTGTCAGTCTTCTCTGAAAGTCACTTCAGAGGTCTAACATGCCTCCTAGTGATGTAAAAAAGAAAAGTTATGGAGTATCAAAAACTGTCCCCGTACCTTGCTGTTCTTACCACTGTTGCACTGGTTTGTGTAACTTCCTATAGTATCTGTAGAATCTCATTATTCACAGTGAATTGTAGGGGTTTAATGCTGCATTTAAAGATATATGGCAATACAAATTGCACTTTCAAGATTAGATCTGTTTCTTTGCTTTGTTTTTCGCTGGGGTTTTTTTTGTTGTTGTGTAGAACAAATGCATTGACTGTGCTCAAGCACAATACATTGAACTGGTGTATTGCTAGTTACTGTGTTAAAAGTGAAGCCCAGAAAATGAGTCTGTGGAGCAATTATGCATGAAATGTCTTTTAAATATATTTATTCATTACTGCTAATAAAAAAGCTTGTCTTTATGTCATTCTTTCATTGTTTCATATGCTAATATTTCTAGCTGTCCAAACCATAAGCATCTTCTGTTGAAAATTATGTTCTTCTGATTATTTAGAGAAAATTATTTCAGAATATGAAGTTGTGTCATTCTGTTTAGATAGTTACATGTAATATCTAATATAATAAACTGAAACATTCATGCACCATTTTTTCCAGCCTAATGTTTGGCAATCATTGACACTAATGAAGTAGACCTTCCAATCACACAGCATTATTACTATTTCACAGATGAGAGAACGGAGGTAAAGAGAAACAAAGTCAGACAAATGGCCCCAGGGTCTCCTTCCCCTAGAAAAAAATTCCAAGTTTGAGAATCACATGCCTGAAATAAGATCACAGCTACACTTTTTCTCTGTAGACTTCAAATTATTTGTAGACCTTTGTCATAACAGTCAAGCATATTGTAAGGGAATTGTTCATTGCACTGGATATTCACAGATAAGTAATACACAATTTAAGTTTCACTTGAGAACTAATTGAAATTTTCAATGGTAAAAACACAATCCCTATTAAGTTTTGAATTTCATCCTAGTAATAAATTGGACCTTGATATAACAAGAAGGAAGAAAGAAAAGTCATAAAAGCCATGGACACTGTAGTAGTGCCTAGAATTGCAGTAGAATTCTTTGATTTGGACTCTCAATGCATGTTAACAGATATCATTGTCCACGAGCTTAAAGTTCAAAAAGATGGAGAATTGGTAACTGAAAAATAGAAGTGAACCACTTAAGGATTCTCTTACAGCCTGGTTCAATGGTTGGAGATGCTGCACAGTGAAATGCATACAAACCTTGACAACAAAGCCAGCCCAGGAGACTCTGCAGCCTTATGGCTTGTCCCTGCCCCATAGACTACAGCATATACCCCATGTATTTGTACTGCCATTCCCATCACAGAAGCAAGGCTCAGCAAGTCAAAAGAATAAATATTCTGGGAAAATCACAGACAGGGAAACATACCTGAAATCCAAGGGTCCCAGAGAGCTGATGGCAATTTTCAAAGATCCTGGTGGAGGTGTAGGAAGGTAACAAAAAGTACTATATACAGGTCTACTGGCTGTCAGAGCACTTAAAAGGTTTCTCAGTGCTTTGTTAGAAAGGCCTCAATGATTTGTCAGACAAGAATTTGCTGGAACAAGGTCCCACTATCCTAGATAGTCAATTTTTGACTTTACATTTTCACTCATTTATCTTGTCTTCTCTGTGAGCTGGAGCCAGTATTAAGGGGATCTTCTGGTTGGTTTTCTTCAGTTCCATAAACTACTATTTTAATCATCCTTTTATCCAATAACTGCAAATATTTGGCTTATTTCTCATCTTTATCTGCTTCCAAATTGCCATAATCACCACATACATCTCTGTTCTCTGAACACCACTGTAGTTGAAAGCAAAATAATCATGTCACAGGTTGGCTAACTTCAGAGAAATCACAGGTATCTGATATCTATCTAAAGTTGCAACATCACTCCACATTTACTATAGAGGAATAAAATTAAAGCTATCATTGCCTTTCAACCCTTTGTGATCCTTTCCCAGTTGCCTCAAGGATTAATGGCACCAAGGTTCCAAAACATCTGAGTTTCCCTCTTTGAAGAGCTATGCAAATTGCTATTTGTATGCAAACTGGAACATTAGTCTTTGCTCTCCTAATTTTAATTGGTACACCATCATACAGACGGCTGCTATTAGTAGCTTGATTTCTAGATTAAGGTCAACAGACCCAAACTGCAAAGTGTTATTTGTTTCAACTAAAAAGATCAAAACCACAGAATAATGATAAAAAGCACAGAGTTCAAATGACAGTAGAGGCTGGTTCCTCATCTTCCTGAGGATCCATAACCTCAGCTAAACATTAATCTGCAACAGGAGTTGAATTTGTTTGCTTTGCTTGGTCAGACAATTTCTGAACAGCTGGCAAACTGAAATGATTTGCCATTTATACACAGATACTATTGACAGATCCAGGGATCTTGCTGAAAGATAAGCTTCCAAGTGACATTGTGAAAACTGATTGAAAAGTTTCTAGTGCTGGGAAAAAAAAAAATACTGGATTTGGTTCTAGAATCAGTCAGTATTTCAAGTAAGTATTTTTTAAGGAACTTACAAGTTACTTTTTCACTTTTGTCCCCAGTACCAGTAATGATTCCCATGAAAATATCTCTATAGCCACAAATTTCCTTCCAAAGTGTGTAAATAAAATTGGTAGGAGATTAGGAGATGCCTATGGAGCGAAAATATTCTTATGGACTCTAAAATGCAAACTCTAGGAAAGAAAGTCTCTGAATATTAACTTGAAGATTTAATAAAGAAATTAAAATGCATAGGCCTTAAGGATTTTTTCTGATACAGATATTCACTGACTTTAATGAGCATGCTACAATTTAGGTTTTATATCTGATTTGAGCAGGATTTCATTTCCATTCTTCCCCTTTCTATGGGCATTCAGAAATAAAGATACTGAAGCTAGAGACTTTCTGAAACAAACCTTTTTGAACCGTTCTTGTTACCACCTAATTGTACCTCTGTAGCACAAGAGCCTCACCTAAAGAAAAGTTAAACAGTACAAAACACAACTCAGTATGCTTCTGCAGGTTCTCAATCAACACAAAACTATACCTCCCTTCATCTTAGAGAAACTATTCAAGTTAAAAAGGGCACACAGTAAAAATCTCCTATTATTCAGCCAGGCAAGACATGTAACAACATACTCACACCACACACACAAAATGTGCTTAAATCCAGGGGAAAGAAATCCTGAGCAGAATGCAATTAATGTTACATGCCAAACCAATTAGTGAAGTGTCATTGGAGGCACAGCCGTTGCATCTACAGCTCCAAACTTCTGGGCCAAGATCCGGAAATTATACCACTTGAAAGCCCTTAACAGGAAATAATGAACATTTTTATGGCACCAGAGCCATAATTCATATCAGCCATTTAATGAGCGATTATAATTAAGCAGTCGATATATTTTGGTGTAATGGCTGGTTTCTAAGCCCTCCTCTCCAACTCTAAACATTACAAAAAGGAGCTGAAGAAATCATCATAGGGATTTAAGCACTGTAGGGCCTAGCAAGCTCCTAGACATGAGGATACCAGGGAAATTCTCAGTCAAGCATCCAGGAGTGTGTTGTGAAGAGGCTGATATTATGCAAAGCTGATTGCCATCGCTTTGAAAAGAACAGAGTTAAAATTGAGTTAGAAAATAGAGAGGAGGGAAGGAAAGGGGAAGGAAAGGGGAAGGAAGGGGGAAGGAAGGGGGAAGGAAGGGGGAAGGAAGGGGGAAGGAAGGGGGAAGGAAGGGGGAAGGAAGGGGGAAGGAAAGGGGAAGGAAAGGGGAAGGAAAGGGGAAGGAAAGGGGAAGGAAAGGGGAAGGAAAGGGGAAGGAA